>JASDQU010682304.1:35933-67250 GCA_032191745.1 Picea mariana | reverse complement strand
CCTCATGGGGAAAAGGTTTGAGCTAAGAACAAACCATAATGGTCTAAAATATTTATTTGATCAACCAACTCTAAATGCTAGGAAAAGCATATGGTTAAAATTTTTAAGTGAATATAACTTTGATATAAAGAATATCAAGGGGAAAGAGAACAAAGTGGTTGATGCACTCAGCAGAAGAGTGCATGAATTGCATGCTACAACCATTAGCATGTACCAATCAGATTTGAAAGACAAAATTATAGAGGGTCCCAAATCAGATTTGCAATACAAGGAATTAGTGGCAAAATTACAACAAGGTAAATCGCAGCAGAAAATTGAAGAATACAAACTAGATAATTATGAAATTCTCATGTACATGGGCAGAATTTATGTTCTAAATTCCTAGGAATTGAAAAATCTGATACTGAGAGAAATGCATAATGTACCTTACACTAAGCACCCAGGTTATCAGAAAACTATTGCAGTTGTCAAGAGCCAATATTATTGGCTAGGAATGAAGAAAGAATTTGTTGATTTTATTGCCAAATGTTTGGAATATCGAAAGGTAAAAGTTGAGCATAGACACCCAACTGGTTTTCTATAGCCATTACCCATTGCTGAGTGGAAATGGGAAGTTGTAACAATGGATTTCATCACCAAACTGCCCAGAACAAACAAGTAACATGATTCTATCATGGTAGTGGTGGATAAACTTACTAAAGCTACCCATTTTATTCTAGTTAAGGTCACTCACAAGGAAAAAAACAATTTTGATGTTTATATAAGACAAATTGATTGATTACATGGCATAACCAAGACAATTGTGTCTGATAGAGATCCAAAATTTACCTCAAATTTTTGAAAGGGATTATTTAATGGATTTGGAACAAATTTGAATTTTAGCGTAGCTTTTCATCCAGAATCAGATAGACAAACAGAGAGGGTGAATCAAGTGATTGAGGATATGTTGAGGATGTATGTGATGGATAAACCATCAAAATGGGAAGACTACCTACACTTGGTAGATTTTAATTATAACAATGGGTACCAAGCATCTCTAAAGATGAGCCCATTTGAGGCACTTTATGGTAGAAAGTGAAACACACCGATAAGATGGGATAACCCAATAGATAGAGAAATGGTTGGGGCAGATTTACTCAGGGAAATGGAGGATAAAATGTTAAAAATAAAATAAAATTTAAAGGCTTCCCAAGACAGACAGAAAAGCTATGTTGATAAAGGATAAACTCACAGGGAATTTAAAATTGGGGACCATGTATTCTTGAAAGTGAAAGCCAACAAAAGTTCCCTGAAGTTGGGAAATTGTTCAAAGTTGGAAGCTTGATATTGTGGGCCATTTGAAGTCCTAGAGAGGATTGGTCCAGTGGCTTATATGATTGCATCACCTGCATCTATGTCTATCCATAATGTATTCCATGTATCATTGCTAAATAAATATATACTTGATGTTAATCATGTTATTGATTGGAATGTGATTCAGGTAGAGAAAGAAGTTGCTTTCCAAGTGAATCCAGTACACATTCTGGACCGTAAAATCAAACAACTTTGGAATTGAGCCATAGGGCTTGTAAAGGTCCAATGGACCTGGTACAGTCCAGAGGACACTACTTGAGAGCATGAGGATGCAATGTGGGTAGAATACCTGCATCTTTTTGAGGATTTTTGAAACTTTGTTGTATATGTGTACATAATGCACCGAGGATAGTGCATAAATAAGGGGAGGGTATTGTAATATCCCTAGGCCGAACCTAATTGTAAATGTAAAATGAAAATGTACTTAAGCTAGTAAGATGTTTGATATCATTTTTGTATGCACCTTCCATGGTATAGTGCGTGCATGTATTGCATAGTAAATTGATGAAGTGTGCACATTCCAAGGTACCACACACAACAACTTAAGTGCGTGCTATCTTGAGGCCAAGGAGCCTTTGTGTATATGTTTTGTTTTATAGGTTGGTGAGGTAGTTATTATAAGCTAGGAGGATTGTGTTTGTATTAGGCTAGAGATCCTAGATGCTAAAGGCCAGTGTGCCTATTTTTGATCATTAATATAAAATACATCATTGCACGCAGACTGACCATGATAAAAGAGTATGGGGGACTAGACTCCACTAGTTAGGGAAAGGGGGGGCTAAAAGTTAAGCAAAAGGGGCTAAGCTAGGGAGCTTAAGCCAAAAAGGAATATTATATTAATATTTGTTAAATTATAAAGTATGAATAATTATTTTATCCTAAGTTCTAAAGATGGGGACAAGTGGGACAAAGTAGCTCCCAATATGRCAAGTGTYAAGTTGGGAACATGCATACATATKTTTTGGACTTATTTCATTTTCCATCATTTCTTCCATCATTCAGTCATTCAGTCAATCAMTCCATCATCATTCACACACTCATGGAGATATSCTYTGTACCTTCATGTCATTGTACCTGAACCTGTATCCATAACCATAKCTGCTTGTGTACCTAGTTRGCTTGGGATCTGGACTGAAGAAGYGGGTTGTYAGGCCCRTGGGATATTGAAGAGGTGGGTTGTCAGGACGTGAGAAATTTCTCTCTGGGTGAGAGAATTGTTGGGAATTGATTTCCTGAAGGTGCTAAACTACAACTACAAGTCTCTGAGACTTCTTGTCCAGCCTGTTGCTAAAGCTTGGAAAGGAAGTGGGGCAGCCAAAGGAATTTTGAGTAAAGAAGGGGCACACTTCCTGGGTGGGACAGGCATGTGGGTAATGAGGGACTGTAGGTTGTTAGTTTGATTTGGCACTTATGACAGAGTCATTCTTGTTGTGTATGATTCATTATCCTGGTTAGGAATCCATTTACCTGGGTGGAGTTTAGTCCCAACTCTGGGGTGACCCACTGCTGAGAGTGATGAGTAGTGTGGTATAAGGCTAGGATTTTCATGGGAGGTCTGCACATAGTTGGTGATATTATTACCAATATAAGTGACAATTGTGTGATAAATTTACATGTTGCATTATTATATACGTGTTTATTTTTATTAGTTTATCCTATGTGTGGTTATAACTATCTTTATATTTATGGGTATTGCATGTATATGTTGCATGTATATGTTTATTTCTATTTCAGTATGAAACTCTGCAATTACAAAATACATTTATCTGTTTATGTTTTATATATAAAGTTCTGCAATAGTTCTGTGTGTATATGTTTTAATTGCATGTAGTTCGAAACATTTATGTGGCATAGCTTAGTTGGATACTGGGTATGTTACAATATGTTGAGTAGAGAATAAAAACATTTTCTAGAGTAGCATGGCTCGCCATGGGTGGTCGAGGATGTTACAGTTGATACAAAAGATTACTAGCCTCGGTATTTGGATAATTTTATTCATGATTGGGTGGATCATGGGATCTGCAACACTTCACCAAGCCTCTTCTGCACAGATACATTGTGCAATTCAGTGCTTGGATGCTACTATTTTTTATTGTAGCACTACCATGCTTACATGCATGAAGAAACAACTCACCGGCTATCGCAGAAGAACAAAAAATAACTTCAGGTTTGGGACTGTATTGTGTGCTTTCTTCTTTGAGAGAGTGCCTAGCCTTATCCCAAGGGATACATTATGAGTCCATATTGCCTCATTTACAGCATTTTGCAGGTGGGCAGCTTTATTTTCTAGATAGGGTGGAGGGAGGGTCCAAGAGGCCTTTGATGACAAATTCTATGATTGGTGGGCTCATCATATTCCTATGATGGAGGAATACCCATATGCAGGGATCCGTTTCCTATGTTAGTTGATTATATCTCCTAGGAACATGAATATAATTAATATAATCAAAAGAGAGTTATAAGAGACATACCCTAAGGAATCGTCAGTGAAGGGTGGGATCATAGACACGGTATATCCCATTTAACTGAGACATAACCAGTTGAGCATCCAGATAAACATAGAGACGATAAATACCATGTGACACAGCGTCGCATAGTAACTCTATTATTGCACTGTACTCGACAACATTACTAGTTGCTTCACCGAACAAATACCTCTAGAAGACATCAACTGACCAAAATTTGTAAAAATCCCCCAAGATGCAAAAGAAAGCCTTCGAGTGTGTTGGATAGCACAATCTATGAACCCAACATAGACTTTAGATTCTCTTGACATCTGCCACAGTGAAAAGAAAACACAATAATTACGCGTCCATAAAACAAAAAGACAAGATTGTATAAAAAATATACATATATACAAGAAGTCACACTCATGAGACCAACCTGAGTGTAATACCTCTTAAGGTAGAGCCCATTTATAAGCTTTGATAAAGAATTACCCTCAAAATCAACTAGATAATAAGAACCCTTTTCTAAGACATCTTTCACAATGAAAGGTCTGAACCACATGGGTTTGAACTTGCCTGCCCCTAAGGGATTTGTGTCTTGGTTGTAGACTAAGACAAGATCACCTTCAGAGAAAATATGAGGGTGGGAAGACTGATCATACTTCCACTTGAAGCGTTGTTTGTGAGACTCGTTGGCCAAGGTTGCATCTCGGTGCTGCTCATTAAGCAACTTGAGATATAAAATACATTCTTCAAGCGGTGTAGTGTCGGGAAATAGCTCTACTGCCAACTTAAGAGAAGGAATTTGAAATTCAATGGGTAAGACTGCCTCCATCCCGTAGATGAGTTGAAAAGGAAAACAATTGGTAGTAGTCTTGAATGAAGTTTGCTCATCCCAAAGTGTTGATTACAACATCAAATGCCAATTTTACTTGGCCGAATTAATCATTCATTTCATAATCATATTGAGATACTTATTAACAGCCTCTAACTAACCATTCTCTTATGGGTAGTAAGCTAGCGAATTATCCCTCTTAAACCCTAATTTTGATTTTAATTCGGACATCATTTTGTTCTGGAAGTGACTCTCATGATCAGTGAAAATCTCCTTCGGAATATCGAACCTAGCTATAATTTGGTTGAAAACTAAAAGGGCAATCATTTCCCTATCATTGTTGAATTTCGACATAGCTTCGACCCACTTTGTAAAGTAGTCTACTAGTATGATTATATAACAATGCCCCCTAGCTAAAACTAGGTGAAATGTACTGAAATCAATCCCCCACTTAGTGAAGGGGCTGACGAAAATAACTAGGAACATGGGAGTTGGGTGTTCCTACATATTCCGAGAGAATATATGGCATGGATGACACTTCTTGACCACCTATACACAATATTTGATTAATGAGGGACAAAATTATCTAGCGCGAAGAGTATTTTGGGAGATTGCCAAACCAGACAGATGAACACCACATGCTCTTATGTGACAATCATTTAAAACAACCTTTGCTTCTTCACGAGTGAGACATCGACGGAGAATTCAATCCACTCCCCGGTGATATAAAGTGTTTTCAAGGATAAGAAAGTTCCATGCTTGGTGGTGTATTCATCGACGCTCATCGCAAGAAGCAGAAGAAGGGCACTTCAAAGTCTGAAGATACATAAGTATATCTCCAAAACCATAGGTCCGATGATACGATAAGAAAAATATCTTCATTGATCGGTGACTCTTCGGGAAAAATATCGCCACTTTCGACCGTAAGTTTCAATATTAGTTCAAAAAATACCAAAGACTTTTTAGATATCACCGACACAAAATCCAAGTCAAACTCTTGCAGGATGACTATCCATCGATTGATTTTCTCATCGATGACTCGTTGTGTTAAAACATCTTAAAAAGGTTTGATGATGGCTACGACGATGGTCTTGTGTACTAAAATATAGTGATGGAACCATTGGACAATGTGAACAACTGCCAACGCGAGTTCCTCAACATTTGTGTAGTTGAGTTATGGTCCAACCAAGCCTCGGCTAAGATAGTAGATAACATGCTCTTTGAGCTCATCATCCTCTTGTACCAATACCAGGCTGATGGTAGACTCTGCGGCAACCAAATATAACAAGAACTCCTTTCCATGATCCAGAGGGCTGAGTAGAGGGGAAGACGTCAGAGCACATTTCAATGTTTCAAAAGAGTGTTGATTCACTTCATCCCAACAGAATGGGACCCCATTTTTCAAGAGATGCATGAACCCGTTAGTAATCTTGGCATAGTGAGAAAAAATCACTGAAGAAAATTGTCTTTCCCCTATAGACTTTGAAGTTGGGGGATTGTGCACGGGGGAGGCAATTGAACTATTGCCTCAACCTTCAGAGGATCGACCATGATCCCTCTAGTTGACATGATAAAACCTAACAAGCGTCCCGATGTCACACAAAAACTACACATGTTTGGATTTAGAAGAATCCAATAGTAGTGACACCTCTCAAAGATTAGTCATAAATGGGAGGGATGATCATATCTCTTACGAGAACGTGATGCAAAATCATCGAGATACACCTCGACTATGTGTTTGAGGTCATGGAAAGAAAACAACCTGGCCCACTAAAAAGCAGTTCCAACATTTTTGAGGCCAAAAGGAATTTTTCTTTACATGAATGTACCCCAAGGAAAAATAAAATCCATTTTATGCTGGTCCTCGAGCTTGATCTGAATTTTATTGTACCTGAAAAAACCATCCATGAAAGAAAAGAACTCACAACTTGCGCTTTCACTGACAATCTAGTCAATACATGGGGTTGGAAAATTGTCTTTTGGAAAAGATATTTTCATGTCGTGTGTTGTTCTAGAGTTTGTACTTAAGGCTTAAAAAGTACAGTGTCTAGGCATCCGAAAGTGAGTAAAGTGTAAAAAGGGAGGAGAGTCAACCTTCGGAAAAGGAAGATAAGGTTGATTTCTAGGTTGTCGTTGTCTCGCTTCCAACTATTCCTGGATGTTTATATCCCATTCAATTGCGGCCCATGAACATTCAATTTCTACCCAGGTGGTGGTTTTTTTAAGTATAGTATCGAAGAGATTTAAATCGATATGGGTTTGGTCCGATAAATTGGGTTGAATATTAGGTTGTCTTACAACGGGGACAGTCATAGAGGAACAAAAAAATTTAAAAGAGATCTGAAAGTTTTTATACTGTATCAATTTGATCTTATAAAAGATAACTTTGAAATCAATATTAAGGACAAAATGCAAACCAAAGGCCTTTTCCATAACTGCATTATATTTTAATAAATGGTGTGTGAAATATGAGAAAAACAATACGCTGTCTATAAAGTAAGGCTCCTATCAAGGGAGAATCTCACTCTATAAACAAAAGAAGAAAATAGGTGATCCGAAATCGGATCCAGAAGCCTGACAGGGCTTGAAAAATGCTCAAAAATGAAAGTGCTCAGAATGCGACGAAACCTGTGCCATTGCATCCGTCTCATCTTCCTGATTTTGGCAGTATATTTACTTTGTCAAACGGACTCCGTATGGAAAAGATATCGCGTTCTGTCCGAAAAGTCAAACAAGCAAAAAAAATGTTGACTGGGCAGTCCGTATAGGCTGACGTGGTAGAGGCCGTATAGGTGATGTGGCAGAATCTGTACGGTGACGTGGAAAAAGTTATGTGGCAGTTTGATTGGATGGTAGTTGGCGAATCATTTGCTGACATGTGGCGTTTAATTGGCAAGTGATTGGGTGCCACGTGGCCCAATCACGGGCTGCCACATGGCACCCCTTTATTGGTTGTTGGTGTTTGGTTTGTTTATTAAAATTTTATGGAGGCCATGGGGTTCGACCCCCGGACCTCCCCCCGGCGTAAGGTTTAACAATGGCTGCCCTACCAGCATGCCATCCATTGGTGCTTGTTAACAATATGGTTTTGAAATTATTTAAAATCAAATTATAATGTAAATGGAAGGGGTTTTCGGCCGGGGCTTAGCCCCAACCTGCGGTTCCATTATGTTTACATATGACCTCCGCCCATTTGCCACATGGAACGCGCGTGCATATTACATTGGCCCAGCCCTTGGTTTTATATGACAACACATGCGACCACACACGGAGCTTTGGCGCGGGGTTATGTAAGCCCGTGGTTCTATCTATTACACCATGTGACCACAGTTGGCATGCGGTTTAAATGTGGTTTTTAAACGGTTAAGCCCTTTTGCCTTTTGTGCGAGGTCATATGACCCACGTACCCGAGTGTTAGGCAGTTAGGGGCTGGAGGCGCCCTAACCATTCTATGGTTACCACCATTGGCACAGTTGCACCCGGTGCTGGGTTTTCACACCATTTATTGCATGTGAGCCAGGTTCAATGAGAAAAGGGTGCGTTTTGTAGAACCTGTGATAGCAAGCTTGAAGGGGAAAACTTCCAGGAGGTATAACTTCTTCGTTTTTCGACCGATTGAGGTGCCGAAAGAGCCCAGATAGGGGTTTTTGGACGCTCTGAAGCCGTTGGAGCAGTCAGAGTAGAGTTATACTAGAGGAAAATCAAGCTAAATCTATTTTTATGCAGAGAAGCTTTTGAGGAGGAGACATTGTTGGACCATTTCTGGGAGCTCCGGACGTCCGTTTTGCGTGTCGTTTTCTTTACAGGGTTCTAGAGATCTAGAAGAACATGACTAGATCAGTCTTGTAGCCATTTGGCATTGCAGTGATTTACTTTTGAGCATTTGAACAGAAATAAAGAAGCCTCCCCCACAGAGAAAAAGGCCCGGAGACGTAGGCAAAGTTGTGCCAAACTCCGTTATCAATCTGCGTGTTATGGTTTGCTGTCTTTTATTTCATTTTAGATCTGCACATATGTATATGGATGTTATAATTCCTCTTCTTTTCCCATTCTTTCACTAAGTTTCTCAAATGGTTAAATAACGCATGCAAAATTAAAACTCAACCATAAGTCATTAAAAGATCCAGCGGATCAATAGGATAAGAAGGAATTTGATGAAGCATAAAATATGACAACCTAAAAGGTTCACAGGTCTTGTAGCTGCTGGTAGCCAATACAGAGGAAAAACTATAAATGATATAGATGGCTAAAAATTAATCACCGCAGTAGAAGTTTTAGTAAATTGCAATGCAACATTCATCAGACGTATATAAGCGAAATAAAATTGAATATGAAATAACAGAGAAAACAAACTCATAACACAGTCTTGACGGAATCAGGAGTCTCTGGATTGCTTTGTATTAATTCTCAAAGAGGATATAGTCTCTATTACAATCGACCAAAAAGGTCTCGCCTTTTTTCCTTCTTAAAAATGTATATTTATACAAATTTCTATATGTTGGAATCTCAATCTTTCCAAAGGTTTTCGGTTACAACAAAGGAGTTTAAACGTTTCAATTCTTTATCTCTGTCCTCATTTGGTACCGGAAACCTGCCTCTTTGCATGGTCTATGAAAATGACACACTTCTCCACCAGCTGTGATATCAACTTAGAAGGTTCTACTTGATCATTGGCCTCAAAAGCATAACAATCTTTCACCAATAGTGGCAACTTTCCTTCCACCTATTGGTCTTTGGCGCTGATAGAACATAATAGTATACTCAGTTTAATTAGCTATTTATCTATTTGAACTATGTTCGTCTGGGTTATTTGTGATATTTTGGCTAATTCTCTTTCTTCATTTTCCTTGATATTTAGCAGATATTTGGCTGTATTGATCTGGCCCAGTATCTCCATGCTACTTTCACCATAGGAACCCAACCAAATCCCATTTAACAAGCCGAAAGTTTCTTCACAAGATTTTCTTACCTCCTTAGCTTGTTGTCTTCCTTCAGATATGTTACGCTCCCATTATTTCAACAAGATGTTCCCTCTGGTCTACTTTGGGATGGGAAAACTGGAACTATTGCCTATTTCCCTTCTCATCGTGGCTATAATAGCCTCCTGAAAAGAAACCTGAGCCGCCCTAGCTTCCTTTTCTCTGACAGAGAGGTTCTCCAATACCTGATCAATGAGTTGGCAGTTTCTTTGAATCATTTCTACTTTAACAAGCAGACCTTCCTGTGCTGTCGATAACCTTTTTTTGATTTCTATTGTTTGGGATTGAAATATCCCAATATCGATTACCTGGCTTTCGGCAAACTCTAATTTGGCCTGTAGTTTCTCTATCAATTCTCCTTGCTGGCCTATCTGTATCTGACTTGTCTGAGCAATCAGCTGTGTCGTTCGAGATCAGCTTTGAGCTGCTCGATTTCTTTTTGATCATCTATTCTATCTTGCATTAAAGTTGTATTCACCTGATCTTTGGTAGTGATCTCTACTGTAGCTAGTTTAGCCTCTAATGTCTTGATCAAACAATTTTTTCACTTCAACTGATCCTTTAGGGTCCTGACTGAATATTGGTTTGACGTAGCAAAAGCTCCCAATGTTCCTGCTATTTGTGTTGCAAATTCTTTTTTTTTCATAGTTCTCCCATCAGTTAAAATTCTAAATTTCTTAGATACAGTACCTGTCTCTTGGTAAAGTTCTTGTCTCATGACAACCTTTCTCTTCTTATCAAAGAAGAATTCATTTGGAGGTAGCTCTTCCATTGTTATGGGTGTTAATTCTTCACCAAAAATCCAACCTGCATTTGGGATTCCCTTTGTGGACTGTAGGAGGGTAATAGAAACAATGGGATTGCTGACCTGTTTAGATGATTTCCCCAGAGCAACGACCGAGGTTGGCTCACTTGGAGGATTGAAAGTCTTGGCTTCCTGTTTCGGGCCCCCGGTTTTCTCTTTCTTGTCCTAGTGTTCTTCTTGGCCGGGTGCTGAATCTTTGGAGCCTTCAGCTTCTATTTGTTGCACCTTTATGGTCATTGGATTCTCACCCCATAATACTGGGGGAAGGCATCTCCACCTATGCTCTTGGAATTTGAAAACATCAGCCCTCACTTCGGGTGACAGGGCTTGTATCCGAGCCAAAACCTCGGCATAAGATCTCGCGCCTCGGAAAATATCATCATGAGGTGAATTCTCGTGCTCAAATCTTTTAAGGCCACGACTAGCCCAGTGATTACTCATGACCTTGTGTGGGTCATGTTTCTTGAATTCAATGTGGACCAATTTTATATCTTCTAAGTCTGCTACCTCGGCCTTTGCATGCCCGAAATCTAATAAAGAATAGGTATTTAAATGAATGGGGAAAGGTGGCCATACCTTCATTGAAAATCCTTCTAGCTCTTTACTTATGCCACCAATCATGGTTTTCCTGACGATCTCGCGACAAGCCAACCTATCGGGTATAAATAATGGTAGAGCATGTGGAGGGATAGAAGCACCGAAAACCCTGATGTATGAAACTTCTTCCTCCACGTACCAGTCGGCCACCTTGCTCAAATTTTCCATGATGCTATCTGAGATCCTGGGTGGTGGATTACCGTAGATGGTGACATGCATCGGTACCATTACCCAATTGAAGATTTCATATATGAAATCTGAGGCCTTATCCTCCCAAAGCTTTGAATGGTAGACATGGATAGGCTCAGCATCCGATGGAGCCCAGCTCCAGCTCATTAAGGGAAAAGGAATCATGGAACACACGGTGTCCATGATGTATGCGGACATAAAAAATGAAGCGGCCTTCCCGCTTGCCCTCTGTGTCCGATATTTTGTAATTCGACTGGTCAGACTATCTGACAACAGTTTGGCCCAGTCGAAGGAACAGCCTTCTGCGACTGTATGCATCAGAGGCACCCTTGGGAGGAAAAAATGTGTGGTGGCTTCCCTCCCATACAATCTACAGGTCATCATTGCTATGTATTTGAACTGTGGTTCCAAAGAAGATATGGAATAAACTCCGTTGCTATCTGCCCTAAACTTCACGGGGTGTGAGACCCAATCCTTGATCAAATCAAATAAGATTTTTCCATATTTTTCGCATTCCTTCTGTTTAAAATCCTCCAGAAACTTGGTATTGTATGTGATATTCGACGTGGGTGGAAACTTGTACATAGCCTATAATTTTTCTGGTCTAAAGGTCCCAACAAGTTTTGATGGTGAGACTTTTGGGGAGGGCAAACGCTGAGACACGAAATACCGACATCGCTTAACTAAGGTTTAAGGAACTTTACTCTCGACGCTAACTTGGGTAAACTTTCAAGGTTACTTCGCGACTTCACGCATCAGGGCTTAAAAACAGTGTGACTTGTAACTCCCGAAATGTGATCTCCCAAGTCAAAGAAAAGTGAAAAAACTCATTCATGGTTAAAAGGAAAAGGTATTAGGAGTACAACAACCATCGTCACTTTACATATCAGGATTACTGAGACTTTCAAAGTGTAAAGGTTATGAAGTAAAAAGCAACTTAGATGACCAACCTTTGACTGCAGAATTATGCTTAAAACTAGTCGAAAAAGGCAGCTCCAACATAGGCTCCAACTAGGGATCCCGTTTCCCTATGAGACATGAAGAACAGTAGACCACGTGCCTATATTGGGTAAATGGAGTCATTGGTTTCACTTCTGCGAAACTTGCTTCAGGGAAAAGATAAACAGAGGGAAGAAGAAATTTTGTCTTTTACTTCTGCAAAGCTTTTCAATACTCAAATATGTTTCACACTCAGCTACAGTACCTTTCACAACTTTCTCTTTCTCTTTACTAAATTTAGGTCTTCATTAAGACAATCAAAACAGCCCTAGGAAATCCAATAGATCTTGTGGCTTTTGGTTTGCGTCAAACGAAAATTATTACATGTTTTTAATCGGGGAGTCCTGTCTGGACTTAGGATGTGGATCCAATTTTGAGAAAGTTGATTACCATAGTAGAGTGAAATTCATGTATAATAGCCTTACATATACCTCAGATATTGCTTCACTGCTAGCGGTCCTGTTCAGTACCCCAGTGAAGTTATCTGCCCCTTTTTTGTTGAATTTACTTTCACCACTTCGAAATATATTTATGCATTTAAATGATGAGACGAGAGCAATCATTTCTGAATTTCGTTTCATCGTCTCTTCAGACTAGATGTACAATTAAATATGACTTTCCTTTCACCATCTATCTTATAATTTTCTTTTTAGAACACGAAGTGGGGGCAATCAGTTTGTATGAGGGGTGATATTTGTATAATATTTTGCAATGGAGGTCAGTCAACTTACTTTGATTACTTGGTACCAACCTTCCCTTAACTTCCACAACACCTTAGCCTGTAGGAAAAAGGGGGAATATTATTTCTAGGCGTTTTCCTTCGAGCAAGCCTCAATCCTTCAAAATTGTTGAAAAACCTAGAATAGTCAGGATCCCTCTACACATAACTTGTTTAGTAAGAGACTGAGGAGTTGTGAAGACCATCTTACTTTCCAAAATACACTTTACAACTTTCAAAGTTAAAACCTAATCTCTTCCCCCTATGTATATAAATCCAGAAAGATACTTGGCTTTTTAAGAAGGTAAATTTGAAGACCAAAAGAAAGGTGACAGACAGATGTTTGTACACTGAGAAGCAGGGGTTTAAAATTAAAACTGACTTTTTAAAACCTTTTCCCAGAGATGCTTTACTTTTCTGTTTATTTTAACTACCACCTATCTTTATTTTAAGTTAAATTCTTAGGACCCATAGCAAGTAATTTTTCTTTTTAATAACAATTAAGCGAAAACATTAGATTGATGGGACCCTTACGATGCCTTGGAGACCTTTTCTTTCTTAAAGAACAGAATTCTCGGGAGTTCATACCTTTGCCTTACCATTTTAAAATAACCAAAAACCTTTTCCATCACCTATTTTTGGCGAATTCAGTCTCTGATATATGACTTTCTGTTTTCTCCTTTCGCTCGTTTAGGTCACAAGCTGAAATCCTGTAAACACGAAGAGTGTCCTTTAAAAGAGTTGAATGTATTGAAAATTGCACATCTCTATTTCTACTGACCTAATTAATTTAAAATTAAAACTTACCTCAAAGAAATCATGAGATAGAAAGCAAATACAAAACGATATATACAATGGAAATCTTTTGGGAACCAATTATTTCATGTAGTGTTTTAAATAACGCCCATTGATAGGGATGTTGAAGATTTTACCGTCCAGATTTTCTAATAAAAATATTTTTTTTTCCTTCGGAAGCTGCGACTCTAAATGGTCCATACCAAATATGATCGAATTTACTGTGTTTTGTCGAATCTTACTTCCTAGCATCCCATCGCAAGAGAAAATTGCCCGAAAGAAACTCTTTGTCTTTGTCTTACGATCGAATAACGTTTTCATGTCATCTTGATATTTTTGCAATCTTTCATCCACTTCGACCCTGTGTTGTTGTACTTCGATCAACTGATTTATTCTCCTTGTGACATGGTTTGGTTCTTCTTTCTCATCTTGCCATAGTTTCATTATGGGAAGTGCCAAGTTTATGGGTAATACCACATCAGTCCCATACACCATCTGGAAAGAAGAAATGCCGATGGATTTTTTTGTGCCTATCTGATTCGCCCATAGTGTGTATTTTAAATGTACATGCCAAGATCTCTTGTTCTCATTCAACACTTTCTTAATTATATTGATCAGACTCTTGTTCGAAGACTTGGCCAGTCCATTTCCTTGGGGGTAATATGTTGTGGAATGGCCAAGCACAATATTGTATTTCTGGCAAAAACTGATCATAGCCATAGATTTAAAAGCCTGGGCATTATCTGTGACTATCTTTCGGAGGCAGCCGAATCTAGATAAAATGTTTTCTTCCAGGAAATCTATTACCACCGAATATGTTTCCCTTCTGGTTGGAATAACCTCAACCCATTTAGGGAAGTAATTTGTGGTGGTTAGGATCCATTTGTGTTGAGCGCTGAAATGGGGGTTAATTTCGCCTATAAAATCCAATCCCCACTGCTGAAAAGGAGCCTTTGTTTTGACCGGGATTAAAGGCAGTGTTGGGATTTTATGCTTACCCATGAACAATTGGCAAGGGTTGTAATCCCTGAATTTGGCATTGACGTCCGAGAAGAGTTTAGGCCAATAATACCCTGCCCTCATGATTTTATAAGCTGTCGCTCTCCAAGCGTGATGTCCTTCGCACACTCCTTCGTGGAATTAGCTTATGACCTGCTCTATTTCAGATTCAACCAAACAAACCAAGAGAAAGCCAAGTGGGTCCTTCCAATAGAATTGACTCTCAGATATACAGTATTTGACCGCATGTATTTTTAGTGTTCTAGCTTTGGATGGAGATAAATCACTCGAGCACTTCAAAGTCAGTAGGTAGGATACTATGTTTTTGTACCAATCAGAGGATGTAAACTTCTCTTTGATTTTGATTTCACTTGTTTTCTCATAGAGCTCGTTCATATCCTCATCTTCTTCACATCCTTGTATGTTATTAATGTCGAGGGATTTGAAATTTGATTCAGCTAAGAGTTTATCCAAACCTTGACCCTTTACTAGTTTCATCGCTTTATCTCCAGATCAAATTCTTGAATTTTAGTGAGCCACCGTCCTCTTTTTCCATCACTGTCAGGATGAACTAAAATGTCCTTTATAGAGCTAGTAGGTACATACGTGATTATCTTGGAATGCAATACATAAGTTCTGAAAGCCTTTAATGCCTTTACCATAGCATATGCTTGTTTTTCCATTATATCGTATTTGAGTTCTACGTCTCTGAGACTTTTGCTGAAAAAAGCTATTGGTTGTTCAAAACCTTCCTCATTTTTCTAGAGGAGAACCATGGCAATTGTATGCTCAGAGGTGAATGAGAAAATGAGAAAATCCTTTAGATAGTCAGGGCTTGCCAGTAGAGGTGCCTTGCTTATAACCCTCTTTATATGTGCAAATGATTCTTTGGCCTCTACTGTCCATTTCACTTCATTGTTTTTCTTTAACATACCTGTGATCAATTTCCTAATTTCAACAAATTTTGGGATAAACCTCCTCAAAAAATTTATCTTTCCTAAGAATGACTGAATTTCCTTTGCATTTCTAGGAATATTTATTGTGTCTATAGCTTGAACCCTGCTGGGATCAAGTTTAATTCCGTCTCGGAACACAATATGGCCTAGGAGTTTACCTTCTCGCATGGTGAAGTGAGACTTTTTGGGGTTTAAAGATAGACCAAACCTGCAGCATTTTTCGAAAGTCTGTTTGAGATGTTTTAAATGATCTTCGTCAGACTTATAAAAAATGGTTAGATCATTGATATAGATAACCACAAACTTGTCTCTTTCACTGACCAAAGTGATATCCATAGCACGTTGGAAGGTGGCACCTGCATTCATTAGACCGAAAGGCATTTTATCATACATGAATGTACCCCAAGGTGTAGTGAAGGCTATTTTTTCCTTATCTTGTTCATTTACGGCAATTTGATTGTACCCAGAGAAACCATCGATCATCGACATCTTATTTGCCCTGACTACATTTTCTAAGACGTGATCCATTTTAGGTAGAGGGTAGTTGTCTTTGAGGGAAGATTTATTTAGATTTCTGAAATCAACACACAGTCTAATCTCCCCACTCTTTTTTCTAACCGGGACCAGGTTTGCTGCCCAATCGGAGTATCTCAGTGGTACTATTATTTTTGCGTCTAAAATCTTTTTAACTTCTCTTTCGACTATGGGTAATAAGATAGGGTTGATTTGCCTAAGTTTTTGCCTAAAGGGTTTGACACCAGGCTTCAGAGGTATCTTGTGTGTAGTGTCATAGGTACTAAGCTCTTCGTAAGACCAAGTGAAAACGTCTTTATATCGTGCGAGAAAATCTTTATACTTGTTTTTTACCTCAGGAGGAAGGTACTTTGATATTTTCACCATCCTAGGTTCCTCTTTTGTCCCTACATCGCAATATTCAACCTCTTCTAGTTGGGGTTGGAGAGTGGATTTTAAAGGCATGTCATTTTGATCAAAAAGTCTCTCCAAGCGGATTAGTCCCTTTGGAATCAGATTACTTTTTAAAACTAACATGCGATGGTTGGCAATTTTTTCTCGGAACTCCTGAGGGTCTCCTCCTTCTTGCATGATCCATGAGTGATCATTTTGATTCTCTTGATCAATGTGAGTTTCATAGAATTCGCCCACTACCTCGAGGAACTTCCTGATCTGTTCGTCATCCTCAAAAACCTGCCAGTGTTGTATGTTGTTCAGGATGGATGGTCTGTGCCTTACCTCTATATGGCATTTTAATTTAAAAGTTGTAGGGGGAGAGAACGTCGAGGCTTCCTTGTCTAACGAATCGTCCTACAAATTTTCGGCGCATGGGATGAAGCGGATATTTACAAATGAGAAGAAATTTTCCATTAGATCCCAGGCACAATTTCTATATGCTCTCAATCTCAGGTGTTTGGCCTAGTATTGTTGATTCATCTATTTGACTATCAACTCTGCATATCCATATACTTCCAGGTTCTTTATGTTCAGCTTCCTAGCAGCTTCCAATCCTAATACTAAGGCTTCATACTCACATACATTGTTAGTGTAGTCTATATCCCATTGAAGCCTGTAAGAAAAAGGGACAACAAATTTATTTTCAGGTGCCACAAAAAGTACTCCTGCACCTGCTCCTTCACATGACAGGGCATCATCAAAAAAAAAAATCCAAATCCCAGTGCTATGCATATTTTTGGCTTCTTTCTCATCTATGTAATTTTCTTCTATGCAACTATTTATACCATCATCAAAAGACAAAATACAATTTCCTAGATCTTGATCAGCAATGTAAACAAGAAAATTGTTAGGATTCTGAGGATCGCTCATTGTATAGGCTAACCTCGTTTCCCTGTATAACCAAGTAAGTTGCCCACCAAATACAGGAATTGTGGCATAAGTCATGTCCAGTTGGAGGGACCCCCCAAGTTTGGCTTCCCACAACCTTGATAGCAGTAAGCCATATTTTGGGGGAATATCAGCAATAACTACATCCATCAGAATGCTTTTGACTGGGACCTATGCAAGGGTGACTACTAAATCTTTTATCATACCCATGCACTTAACTCTTCTCGAATCGAAAGAGTAGAGATGTTCATAAGGTCAGGTGATATCGAGGCCTAGTCTATCCATAATATCTTTGGGCATCACATTATGTGAAGCTCCAAAATCTAGCATGCAGTTATGTAGCAGTCGATCATGAAAATTTAGAGTGATATAGAAAGGAGAAACGGTGTCTCTGGAACCCTCGAAATGTGGACTAAAAGCGATATTGGGCTTATTGTCTTCCAAATTTATTACGTTTGATTGACTTTCTTGATCTGAACAACCTATCACTTTGGTTATCTGCTTTCAATATGCAGGATTCTTTGCTAATTCAACTAGAGGGATCGGTATTTTGATCCTATTTATCTCATTTTCAAAACTAAAACCACCGCTACCTTTGTCCGTTTCTATGGTTGAAACCTCGAGCTCTTTCTTCTCCAACTTATTTTTCTGAGCTGATTTATTACTCATGAGTTTATTTACCAGTGTGGATGTCTCAGTTGTCTTGATTCCCCTTATTTGGGTCTCAACCTCCTTCGTTTTGAGGTCCAACAAGTCTGCCTCTTTTATTTTGTTATTAGATGTTTCAGTCTCTTTCGGGGCAGGCACATATACTTCACGTCTAGGGAGAATTTAATTGGGTTGAGGAATCAACGTAGGTTTGTTTTTAGACCTCAAGTTATATCTTGGTTGGACCCTAGCTGTCATAGAATTAGTCATTTCTTGACATACAACGAAATCATTGTTGTTTATATCATCATCTTCATTTGATGGTTGTGGTGTGTTTAACGACCTCTCGTAATCTTCTTTAGTTACATAAGGCTGAATGCAGTCGTCACCCAAATTTTTCACATCTTCCAGACCCTTGAAATCTTCCAGGTCATTTCCTCCTATAAAATTTTCATTTTTTAAAGGGGTTTGAATTTTCTGATCTTCATTTTAAATATGCCTTTGTTGATTTTGAGGGTTGGGGTTTCTTCTGAATTCTCTTTTAATGAAAGGATCACCCTTGGATTGATCTAGCTCCATTCTGGAATCTTATTCGAAAACTCTTTAATTATCCTAGCCATATCATCCATTTTGTCATCTGTGGATCTATTAGACCCTGAGGGTCCCGCTTGTTCCCTAAAACGTCTGGTTTCTCTGTTTCTCGTTTCTACCCTGGCTTTCAACTTGCCAGAGGCCATCATGTTGGATTCGATTTCCACAGCATCATCCTGCATTCGTGTTAAGGTATCCCCCCACCTTTCTCTTAAGAGAAGGGAGAAATCGGGTTTGAAAGCTCTCGTGAAGGTTACTTTGGCTGAAGGTTGGGATGGTTTAACTTCGGCTGGGATCTTATTATACAGCTTGTTAAATCTTTGGATAAATTACATAACTATTTCCGAATTATTTTTCTTTAGATATCCAAACTCGGTCAGATAATATAAGTGGTCTTTTATCTCACCCCATTGTCTAAGAAAGGCATCTTCTAAGGCATTGTAAGATAGAATAGACCCTGTAGGTAGGCTTCGAAACCAGGTTCATACATGTCCTTCAAAATTTTGAACAAACAATCTCGAATAAACGTCTTCATGTTCCAGACCTAGGATATCAGCGAACTGATCAAAGAAGTTTATATGTTCGGTCGCAGTTAAGTCCCCTTCCCCTGTAAATTTTGGTAAGTTTTTTATATAATTTTCAGGAAGGTCATGAAGAGGGACAGGTAGAACCAAAGGTCCATATCTCGCAGCCACTTTAGTGAAAACTTTGGGGGGCAGGGGAGTCACTTGGCCCCGCACTCCTCCTCTGATGGCCGCCATTGGTACTACCTGACAAGGAAAGGGTGTGTTATATAGAGGGTTCTGGAAGACTAAAAGACGGTTTCTAGCTTCTTCAAGAGATGAGAGAAGCGAAGATCGGTGAACAGAGATGCGAGGACTTGGCTCCTCGAATTTACAAGAGACGTTATCAGGGGATCTCGTGGGTGTGAGATTTGAATATATAGTATACTCTTTGAGACTTGGTGAGGTCGGGAAGTCTAAAAGAAGAGTCGGCGGGATATCAACCGCTGATAAATTTACTGTGGGGTTTTTACCTTTATGTACGACAGAGGTTTTTGGATGGATTTCACTTTTAACCATAGAGCTAGCTAAAAATGAATTGATGGTCTTGGGAGGGGCACTATGCGAATTTGAAGGTTCAAAAGAACTCTTGGTCTTGGGTTGCGAGTGCTTAAGCTGATAGACTACAGTAGTTGGCTTAAGAGAACCTCTAGCTTTCAGTATCTTTTCGGGATCTGAAACAGGCATGGTATGCTTGTTCTCTGGGTTTTGTCTAGTATTCCTTCGACCAGATGCCAGCTTACTCTTTGTGAAAGATAAGAAAATCCTTTAGAAAGTTCTAACTCTTTGTTCACTATCAAAGGGTGAAACTTGAAAATATGTCATTCTTCCCAGAGAAAAGGTTTTGTAACTTTGTCCCAGGCAATGGCACCAAAAAGATGTTGTTTCAGAGTCTGTACTTAAGGCTTAAAAAGTACAGTGTCTAGGCATCCAAAAGTGATTAAAGTGTAAAAAGGGAGGAGAGTCAACCTTCGGGAAAGGAAGCTAAGGTTGATTTCCAGGTTTTCATTGTCTTGCTTCCAACTGTTCCTAGATGTTTATATCTTGTTCAATTGCAGCCCATGAACGTTCAAGTTCTACCCGGGTGGTGGTTTTTTTAAGTATAGTATCGAAGAGATTTAAAGTGATATCGGTTTGGTCCGATAAACCAAGTTCAATATTAGGTTGTCTTACAATAGGGACAGTCATAGAGGAACAGAAAAATTTAAAAGAGATCTGAAAGTTTTTATACTATATCAATTTGATCTTATAAAAGAGAACTTTGAAATCAATATTAAGGACAAAATGCCAACCAAAGGCCTTTTTCTGTAACTGTGTTATATTTTAATAAATGGTGTGTGAAATATGAGAAAAGCATTAAGCTGTCTATAAAGTAAGGCTCCTATCAAGGGAGAATCTCACTCCGTAAATAGAAGAAGAAAATAGGATAACAAGGAATCTGATGAAGCATAAAATATGACAACCTAAGAGGTTCATAGGTCTTGTACCTGCTGGTAGCCGATACAGAGGAAAAACTGTAAACGATGTAGATAGCTAAAAATTAATCACTGCAGTAGAATTTTTACTAAATTGCAATGCAACATTCATCAGACGTATATAAGCAAAATACAATTGAATATGAAATAACAGAGAAAACAAACTCATAACACAGTCTTGACGGAATCAGGAGTCTCTGGATTGCTTTGAATTAATTCTCAAAAAGGAGATAGTCTCTATTACAATCGACCAAAAAGGTCCCGCCTTTTTTCTTTCTTCAAATTGTATATTTATACAAATTTATATATGTTGGAATCTCAATCATTACAGAGGTTTTTGGTTACAACAAAGGAGTTTAAATGTTTCAATTCTTTATCTCTGTCCTCATTTGGTACCGAAAACCTGCCTCTTCACATGCTCTGTGCAAATGACACACTTCTCCACCAGTTGTGATATCAACTTAGAAGGTTCTGCTTGATTGTTGGCCTCAAAAGCATAACAATATTTCACCAATAGTGGCAACTTTCCTTCCACCTGTTGATCTTTGGAGCTGATAGAACATAATAGTATACTCAATTTAATTAGCCATTTATCTATTTGAACTATGTCCATCTGGGTTATTTGTGATATTTCGGCTAATTCTCTTTCTTCATTTTCCTTGATATTTAGCAGATATTTGGTTGTATTGATCTGGCCCAGTATCTCCATGCTACTTTCACCATCAGAACCCAACCAAATCCCATTTAACAAGCTGAAATTTTATTCACAAGATTTTCTTACCTCCTTAGCTTGTTGTCTGCATTAAGATATGTTACACTCCCATTCTTTCAACAAGATTTTGCCTCTGGTATGCTCGTGGCTATAATAGCCTCCTGGAAAGCAACCCAAGCCGCCCCAACTTCCTTTTCTCTGAGAGAGAGTTTCTCCAATACCTGATCAATGAGTTGGCAGTTGCTTTGAATCGTTTCTACCTTAACAAGCAGACCCTATTGCGCTGCCGATAACCCTTTTCTGATTTCTATTGCTTGGGATTGAAATATCCCGATATCGATTACCTGGCTTTCGGTGAACTCTAATTTGGCCTGTAGCTACTCTATCAATTCTCTTTGTTTGCCTATTTGTATCTGAATTGTCTAATCCATCAGCTGTGTCTGTTCGAGATCGGCTTTGAGCCGCTCGATTATATTTTGATCATCTATTCTAGCTTGCTCTAAAGTTGTATTCGCCTGATCTTTGGCAGCGGCCTCAGCTGTAGCTATTTTAGCCTCTAATGTCTTGATCAAACAATTTTTTTTCTTTAGCTAATCCTTTAGGGTTCCGACTGAATATTGGTTTGTCGTAGCGAAATCTCCCAATGTTTTTGCTATTTGCGTTACAAATTCTTCTTTTTTCATAGTTCTCCCATCAGTTAAAATTTTAAATTTCTTAGATACGGTACCTGCCTCTTGGTAAAGTTCTTGTCTCACGACATCCTTTCTCTTCGTATCGAAGAAGAATTCATTCGAAGGTAGCTCTTCCACTGTTGTGGGTGTTAATTCTTCACCAAAAATCCAACCTGCGTATGGGATTCCCTTTGTGGACTGAACGAGGGTAATAGAAACGATGGGATTGCTGACCTATTTAGATGATTTCCCTGGAGTAACGACCGAGGTTGGCTCGCTTGGAGGATTGGAAGTCTCAGTTTCCTATTTCGGGCCCCCAGTTTTCTCTTTCTTGTATTGGTGTTCTTCTTGGTCGGGTGTTGAATCTTTGGAGCCTTCGGCTTCTGTTTGATGCACCTCTATGGTCGTTGGATTCTCACCTCGTAATACTGGGGGAAGGTAGATCCATCTATGTTCTTGGAATTTGAAAACATCGGCCCTCTCTTCGGGCGACAGGGTTTGTATCCGAGCCAAAACCTCGGCATAAGATCTCGCACCTCGAAAAATATCATCATGAGGCGAATTCTCATGCTCAAATCTTTCAAGGCCATAACTAGCCAAGTGATTACTCACGACCCTGTGTGGGTCATATTTCTTGAATTCAATGTGGACCAATTTTATATCTTCTAAGGCTGCTACCTTGGCCTTTACATGCCCAAAATCTAATAAAGAATAGGTATTTAAATGAATGGGGAAAGGTGGCCATACCGTCTTTGAAAATCCTTTCAGCTCTTTACTTATGACACCAATCACGGTTTTCCTGGCGATCTCGCAACAAGCCAGCCTATCGGGTATAAATAATGGTAGAGCATGCGGAGGGACAGAAGCGTCAAAAACCCTGATGTATGAAAATTCTTCCTCCACGTACCAGTCGGCCACCCTGCTCAAATTTGTCGCGATGCTATTTTAGATCCTGGGCGGTGGATTACCGAAGATGGTGACATGCATCGGTACCATTACCCAATTGAAGATTTCGTATATGAAATCTAAGGCCTTATCCTCCCAAAGTTTTGAATGGTAGACATGGATAGGCTCAGCATCCAATGGAGCCCAGCTCCAGCTCATTAAGGGAAAAGGCGTCATGGAACACACAGCGTCCATGATGTATGTGGACATAAAAAATGAAGAGGCCTTCCTGCTCTCCCTTTACGTCTGATATTCTGTAATCCGACTGGTCAGACTATTTGACAACAGTTTAGCCCAATAAAAGGAACAACCTTCTGCGACTGTATGCATTAGGGGCACCCATGGGAGGAAAAAATGTGTGGTGTCTTCCTTCCCATACAATATATAGGTCATCATTGCTATGTATTTAAGTTGTGGTTCCAAAGAAGATATGGAATAAACTGTGTTGTTATCTGCCCTGAACTTCGTGGGGTGTGAGACCCAATCCTTGATCAAATCAGATAAGTTTTTTTCATATTGCTCGCATTCCTTCTGTTTAAAATCCTCCAGAAACTCGGCATTGTATGTGAAGTTTGACGTGGGTGGAAACTTGTACATAGCCTGTAAGTTTTTTGGTCTAAAGGTCCCAACAGTGACCTTATGCTCGCTGATGATGGTTCTGGTCGGGATATCTACATGATCTAGCACCCATCGGATCATGTCATAGTAAGGAAGAAGACGTGGCCTTGTCGCTACTTTATGCATCTCTGCTTGGACGACAATCTTGTACTTGGTGGTCAAGTCATCCTTCTCGGTGTCACTGGAATCATCCTAATAGTTCACCAAATCAGATTGCAGAACCTCGAAGATGTATGACCAAGTTCGTACAGAATCAACGCTTCATGGTGAAGTATCAAAAACATTATCAGAGCCTTTTCCTGAAATCTCAACACTTACCTTGGACGCTTTTCGTGGGGCCATGACAGAGGATTGTGACTTAGCTCTCCTGCAATAAAAATGCATATACATACAGAAGTCAGCTTGCTGAGAAAAAATTCTCTGTACAGGATAGAAATGAGCTTTATGAATAGAACAGAAAGAAAAAGATATATATCTTCGACCATTTAAAATCTTGATGTCCTTATGAACAGAACGGTCAAATCATATTTAGAGACAGATTTAGCAATAAAAACCATATCCTTACTTGTCATTTCGCCTTATTTCCAATTAATGCCATAAATTTCAACGGTTCATGGCACAAGTTGGCGCAAGGAACATTTAAAATTACCTTGTAGACTGTGCATATTATTACTTGTATTAAACAGTGATTAAGCTAGCTTAGCTTCTTTAATTAGAATTTTTTTAACTTTAATCAACCTTTCGGCATTCACCATATCGGGAGTTTTCAGTCTAACCTTTCGAGCCCCTAAAACCTGAGATTGTGATGATGCAATCTAGTTGAGCAAAAACGTAATCTGGATTAAGCGTTTGATTAATCATGTTTAGTTAAAATTGTGACTCGGGACTTCGAAGGTAAGTTTTTTTGGATAAACATATGTCGAGTTGCGAAATCCCGACATATTTTAACTATGGTTAAAAGTTATTCACCTATGACATTAACCCGGGTAACTTGCGCGGACGTCTCACGATTTTGCCTATCGGAGTTGTGATGGTGAGACTTTTGGGGAGGGAAAACGCCGAGACGCAAAATACTGACAGTGCTTAACTAAGGTTTAAGGAACTTTACTCTTGATGCTAACTTGGGTAAAATTTCAAGGTTACTTCGCGACTTCGCGCATCGGGGCTTAAAAATAGTGTGACTTGTAACTCCCGAAATGTGATCTCCCGAGGTAAAGAAAAGTGAAAAAACTCATTCATGGTTAAAAGGAAAAGGTATTT
The DNA here is from genome assembly GCA_032191745.1 of Picea mariana. Lineage (NCBI taxonomy): Eukaryota > Viridiplantae > Streptophyta > Pinopsida > Pinales > Pinaceae > Picea > Picea mariana. Next base: position 42,238 of record JASDQU010682304.1, on the reverse strand, counting down.
GGAGTACAACAACTATCATCACTTTACATATCAGGATTACTAAGACTTTCAAAGTGTAAAGGTTACGAAGTAAAAAACAACTTAGATGACCAACCTTTGACTGTAGAATTACACTTAAAACTAGTCAAAAAAGGTGGCTCCAAAATCGTGAAATTCCATACATATGTGGATTGTACCTTGCTTCTTGTTGATAGGAACAAGGTTCGATACCCATTCTTTCAATTGCACAGGATATATTAAACCATCATTGATGAGTTTTTCTACTTCAGCCTTTATTGCCACTACCTTGCGAGGATTGACCAGGTGAAGCTTTTGTCGGACAGGATTAACATCAAGTTAAGTCATGATATCATGTTCAACAATGCGTGGATCAATTCCTAGCATCTCCTCACAAGACCAGAAAAAAACATTGCTAATTCTTTAAACAATTCAGTGTAGATTTGAATCTCTTCGATAGAACAATTCGCTTCGATGAAGACATTTTCCATGATGTCAGGGGTTCTATAGATGTCAATAGGAATCGTTTTAGATATACTTGCCATGTTTCCCTTGGCATATATTATTTTCTTAGCAAGAGGGTTAATAGGACAAGGGGCATCTCCATTGATGGTTGTAACAAACTCTCCTACCTCTATTCTCTTGAGCTCGGGTAAGAAATAAGATCGGTGGTGAATATCATCCCAAGGTCTGTCTGTCCCATTCATTGCGTCTAAGATCTCCTCGTAAAAGGGAAAGACTAATTCCAAAGGTTCATAGGTGGCGAGAGAGTTTTGAGCCCAAATATGCTCTAGAACAAGGTCTATCTCCTGTGGGGGAGCCGGATTAGGGTTGGTTGAGGCTTTTTAGACAATACTATATGCAACCTCAGCAACGAATAAGGGAATGGTCATTCCAACATTCCCTACCCATTCCATCGAAGCCGATGGGGAAGGTAAATTCCATGGGTCGTTAGAGTAACTTGTTCTCAAAGACGTGACTTGAAAGATTGCAACCTTCAATTGGTCGGTGAAAACTGAAGCAAACCTAACATCATTTGCAAGCGATGGATCATCAAAATTCTCCATTAAATATGGAAACAATTTGGCACCTAAGTTGACAGTACCTGGCTATGGTTTATCAATCATCGGGACTGTGGATGCCCCCAATGAAGGGTCAGGAGCGAGAAGGATAAATGATAAATGATTACGATCTAAAATTCATGAGGAAAACATAAGACTTGAAAAATGGTGGATACAACAATTGTCATAACATAGGTCCAACTCTGCCCTAACAAAATATTTTAGTCAAGAGGTGCATTGACTACTTCTACTTTGACACAATAAGTTTTTCCCTCCAACTATTGGGGGAAAGAGGAATTATGCCATGTGGTCTAAAATATTGACCGTCAAATGCAGTTAGAAAAAATGGTGACGAAGACAAATCAGGTTGTCCGATGGCCTTCCAACATGCCAATGACATCACGCAAGTCGAGGCACCCTCATCCACCACCGTACAAATTTTTTTGTGTCAATGATTTCATGGCATACACCACTACTTTGTGAAAACCGACATGGTGAGGAAGACGAGGTTTATGGTCAGTAGGGTAAAAAACAATCACTCCTGAGTTAGTGGTCTTAGCCACTCCTAAGGTGGAAAACAATTCTTTCCTCTATGAGAGACAACTCTGGAGGACCTCCAAAGTGGACATTGCACTAGGAGTTTTGCCAAATCCTCCACAATGGAGTAATTATAAGCAACCCTTGCATTTGGTTTATGAGAATTTTTTTTGAATGCACCCATAGGGATGCAAGTCATCCTTACTCCCATCATCTTCTCAATTTGAAGAGGATTCAGTGGGTTGGAGACTTCTTTTTCCTTCTTAATAGATTCTGGAATTCTGTAGTTAAGAGTTTTGGTATGTAGATTACCTTTAGCTTTCATCATATAAATATTTGTGGCCCCATTGTATTATTGGGTGTGGAGGCTCTCTGACTTCCCCCAAGCGCGCTCGTGGACAAGGAAGCTTGAGCCATAATTTTCCCTTGTGGAAAAGGGTTAGTTAAAATGGAAGATTGTTGTTATGCCAATAGTTATTGGGCTTCCACAAGATGAGGGCATTGGTGATTCGAGTGGTCTTCCTTGCAGATCTTACACGGAAACTTCACCTTTTTCTTTTTATTTTTTCCCTCGTCGGAATTATTTGCAGTCTTCTTATCCCCTTTACCCTTATTTTTTTTAGGTTTCCTCTTTCCCTTGGTTTGTTGGTTACCCTTGGGATTTGTCGATTGCACACTATGTACATCTGACGTTTAGGTTATACGGGTAGACGAACTAGGAGTTTTTCTAGCCACACTATGTTGAATCGATAACTTTTGTAATGGATTAGACAATTGATATGTGGACTTTTTTTATGTTGAAATAATATGTTGTCGACGTGAGGCCCAGACTTATGTTTGGTTTTGTCAAACAACGACCATGGTGCATCAGGTAGGATCTCATATATCATAACAGACTGAGAGTAAATCAACTCCACTTGTTTGTCTCTCATGATAATCTCTTCCTCGGAAAAAAAACCTGGGCGTTGCGATGTCTTTGGATACACAAGGTGCCAAAAAATTTAGGAACCACTCGAACAAAAATGTGGGAGAGACCTTAAATTTGATGAAACTCTTTCATCGCCGCCATTCTTAGTTGTAATATGAGATATGGTTAGCTTTATTTTTCTTGAAGTTGGCCAGAAACTCAGTGTTGACATCGCATCTTAGTGGTAGCTGGAAATAGTTTAAGAAAACCATAGCCAGGTGGTTAAAGTAAGCGTACTTCTAGCTATTGAGTTCAATATACCATTTCACGACACCCCCTATAAGAGTGCATTGAAATGAACACAACTGAATGAAATCATCCTTTAACTAGTTGGATGAGCACCATAAGTGAAAGGTCATCACATGATCACCCGGATGTTCTCCAGGATGTCCTTCGAACTTAGGGATGTTAGAGGGAAACTTAGTCTGCATGGGGGGCCAATGCAGATCATGATAGATTGGTTCATTCAAAATTATCGAAAAGTATGGAAAATGCAGAGTTTCCAGAAAAGGTATTCTTAGTTGTGTCGGATTTACATGAAAAGAGGGGCCTGATTTTGACTGGCACCAAGTTTCCAGGAAAATCTTGACTGTTGGTGAGGGTTTTGGTAGAGACTATGGTGTCCTTGTTGAGTAAAAGGGACTTGTGTTTTATTTTTCATCATTGGTTTATTCCCAAAGTTGGATGACATGCCTTGTGCAGGGATTGCTCCCTTTACAGTGTTCCAAGGACCTTGGTTGGGGATAACCCCAACTGACCCTCTTGGCATAAGTATTGAACCTTTCCTAGGGTTCCACAGAGTGTGGGAGGGGTTTCCTAGGATCGACATCCCTTGTGAAGGAAACGAGCCCTGGAAAGGATTTCCAAGATCTTGTGAGGAGTAAACTCCTATCATCACTCCCTGTGAAGGAATGAAACCTTACATAGGGTTTTTTTTACCAAAGATGGAGTTTCCCCCTACCGAGAAAGTAGACAATGAGAAAGTGTTATTTCCAAATGCGTTGAACAAAGAAAAATGCATAGATCCCACCAGAGTCATGTAGGATTGAGGACCATGGCTCCCCCCACTAAACAAACTAGAGTTGGTATTAAGCCCGATCAGATGCTAGAATGTTCCTCTGAGCGAAGTGGATGAAGGAGGGATGTGACCCCTACCGTAAGGGATAGCATTGAACGAGGTAGTGGTGCCTGCAGTGGGTCCTTTCAAGGGAGAATTAGAGCTTCCTTCCCTAGACGAAAGGTCTGTAGTTTATAGTAGGTTATAAATGAACTGGATTCAAAACCTGGCATCCCATATGAAAAGGGAGCTCCAGACACATTCTGGATAGAGAGAACGGTGGTTAAATTCGTCAAAGGGATTGTGCCACTTCCCAAGGTAGTGGACATCTGGATCGTCATAGTCCTGATAGGAGTAGGTGGGGGAGGATATACAATGCCCCCTCTTGTAGAAGCTGATATGGAAGTATGAGGAATTTCTGATGAAGTAGCACTAGTTGCTTCCATCGTCGCTTGTTGAAAAAACTGTTGTTCAGGTGAAGTCACATCGGGAGGGACTATCTGAATTAGAAGAAGCACTGGTAAGTCATTGATTGGAGGTTTTGTTGGAATGAAACCTTATGTCTCAAGGTCATAAACAATGGATTCCTCTAGTGCAAGAAAGTATTCTCTTGGAGTTGTCTCGAGTACAGTTTCTTGTGGAATGGTAGCTTAGAATGAGATTTCTTGATATAGCATTACCTCAACGGTGGCATAGATTGATCTAAAGTAACTGGTGGCAGGCCCTGAAGCCTACACGAATGGCGGAGCTATTGATATTACACTTTTTGAAATGATCAACCAACACTATAAGGTTTAGCTAGCGTGAAACACACATCACACACTAAAATTTCCTAATGGAAAATCAAGCAAACAATTGATTGGCAAGAAGAATAGTTACACCAATTAACAATAGAGAAACGTATCGGTGCAAGTGTAACTCGAACACAGAAACACCCCCTGGGTATACTCTGCAAAGAAATATCCCATGTATTCCCTAGGTATTGTGGTATACCCCTGTAGTCACTCCATGTAAGTCCCTAAAAATAGGAAACTACGTTGTCAGCTCGCAGTCAGCACCAGGCAGGTACAATCGAGAGTCAGGCTTATCATAATGAGTAGGATAACAAAGTCTGAAGCCTTTCAAGGGTACCGAAGGAAAAAAATTCGAGAGTAAACTGAATATATTGAATGGATTCGAGGTCCATGAGGCTCTGTATTCAAATGTGATCAGTGTAATTCCCAAGAATGACCCTCAATATACAATCCTCACTACAGTCGGTCCATCTTTGGAGGGGTTATCTCCTCTACCTTTCCTTACGTGACCTCGTGTTTAGCCCATGTGCTAGAGTGAGGTATTGGCTGACTCCTACGATACTAGACTCTAACACTCCCTATTGCAAAATCCTATGTTTATTTAGGTGGCCTTGAAGATTTTTCTCTCCACACCTATTTCAAGGCCCTAGAGCCTAGAATAATTAGTTAACCCTACAAAAAAATGACTAATTGATTTTAAGTGTTAAGCATTGATTTTTATTGCCTTAATTTAAACAAAAGGCTATGAATGTGCAACTTATGGTGTTTGGAAGAGACAAAAAATAAGAACAATTGTAGAGCATTCGTGAAAAAGCAAACTAGATTCTTCAAATTCAAAGAAATGGATTTTAAATCTTTGTAAATGCAAACTTTTCAAAATAGTATTCCAAGATCCTATAATGAAATTTTTTTCCTATAATGAGCCTTTCATTTTACGATGAAAACTACTAAAATTTTAGGGAAATAGCAAGAAAGGAACTTTGAAAAAGAACTCTTTTCCTTTATAAATAGACAACCTATGCTACAATTACCAAACTAAATACATAATTGAATGAAATACTTTTTGATATTTTGAGACGCTTAGAAAAGACAAATAGAAGTAAAAGATGTTTTTTTGTTTCTCAAAGCATAAACCGGATGAAAATAAAATAAACCCAGGACTCATACAGACCCTAAACCACTGCCTGACAACAGGGATTGACTAGAATCCACACGAGGATCTAACGCTTATAGGTTGATTCTAAACCTCTAAAGAAAACAAAAGAAGATGAAGAAACAAGAGGGGTTCCTTACAAATAGAAAGTTAAATTGAACTTTGACCCAACCAAAGACCATTAACAGAGACCTGGAAAAGTTCAAGAAGGCTTGAGAAGCTCAAAGTTTCTTGTCATGAAAGAAAAATTCTTTAAAAAAATAAAAAAACTTCCAAAACACAAAGACACGGGTTGTTCACAAGCAGCCTACGTATGTATGTGGCATGTATATAGTGCAGATTGCATATGTATGCGGTCTAAACAGAGGATAGGATGCGTACACCTATGAAAATTTTCAAAAAGAAAAAGGGCTTGGATAACTGACTGGTAGGGAAGGCTGGTAAGAACCTCGAAGGTGACAAGATACCCTAAAATAACTTAGTAAACCTAGAAAACTCAAAATGAAACTAAAAAAAATGAATCAAACCAAAATCTCCCACTAAGACCCTATAAAGACTCCCCAATGGAGTCGTTAATTCTGCTATGGGAAAAATCCCCCTATATTGGGTCTAGGTACAGGTAGAGCGTTGAATTCCCTTAAAATATTTTTCTACCCTTAAGCTACCCCAAAACTATCTAAATTGAATGACAAGAGAGAGGAAAGAAGGTCAATGGGTGCACCTTTAGTCCTTGTAGCCG
>JASDQU010682303.1:7460-44295 GCA_032191745.1 Picea mariana | reverse complement strand
ATGTTCTTCTTCAGACTAGGTACGTATAGTACCTCATATGCATCAAAGGATCCTCCTGACTCAAGATGGAATTGCATTGTCCCCTAATCCTGTACTGGATACTTGGTCTCATTGCCAAGTTCTATGTAGATATCTGAGCCATCCTCTGATAGGTTGTTGAATAGCTCTCTATCCTCTGTCATGTGGCGAGATGCCCACTGTCCAAGTACCATGCACCCTTGGGAGTGGTGCTGGTAGAAAGACAAGAAATGAATGCATAGTCACTCTCGAACTTGCATGCAAGCTCGCTCAACTGGGTATCTACTGATGCTACAACTCTTGACGGTTTCCCTCTACCTTTGTTCCTCTGTGGACACCGAGAGGCGAAGTGGCCATTCTTATGGCAAATATAGCATTTGATCTTGCTCATATCTCTCTTCTGTCTTGATTGCTATCCCTCTCCTTGACTGTCAACCTTCTTGGAAACTTTGGCTTTTCCTTTCTTGGTTTTGCTAACCAAGGTCAAGTTCTCATCTGCTAAACCTCTTCCCTGCTTGCCAGATCTAGACTTTTTATGAGCCTCCTCCTGAATGCAGTCATCCCAAAGTCTCTCCCACTTGGGGAGTTTCTGTCTAGCACATATGCCCATGATGAATGGCTCCCTTGACTTGGAAAAACCATTCAAGGCAACATTCACTAACTCTGCATCAAGGACTATTTCACCTACAACTACAAGCTGGTCACGGATCTGAGTGATCCTCATAAGGTAGCTGGTCACGTTGTCCGAAGAGGACATTCTACATTCTCTGAGCTTTGTTTTGAGGATCATCTCATGACTCATGTTGTCACTTTGAAAGAGTGACACAAGGGCATCATACATCTCCTTAGATCTGGTCTTTTTTGCAACATGCAGAATAAGGTGATCCTTGATGGCTTCAAGGATCACTCTCTGTGCCTTGATATCCTTCTTATCTCAGGCTTCCTGTACTACTGGGTCTACCACTGTTGGCTTACCTGCTGATGTCTGCACTGGAGCTGGAGGAGGGTTTATGATGACATCCCACAAGTCTTGTTCCTTCAAGATCACTAAGATTCTTTCCTTCCATGGCAAGAAATGGGAAGCCCCATCTAGTCTGTCCTCAACCTTCACACTAGTTACTGACATGGCTGATCTGAGCTGTACACAATAGATCTGCCTTGTCCTTTTATCCTGCTAAAGAGATCTGCACTGAATACAATAGATTTGCATTTCTCTCAGAGCCACAGATCTGATACCATGTTAATTTTTTTTTAATCTCTACTAACTAAGCAATTAGATTGGATATAATAACTATTGTTGAAATAAATAACTCTTGCATGTAGCGAAAAATAATGAAAAAAACAATCACACACAATACACAAAATTTTTTCTCTTCAAGATCAATTCTTCATCAATAACATCGGAACTTACAAGAGCTCCCCTCACATGGATAATGGCTCTGAGAAAAACTAAAACCACAAACCAAGTCTCAAACTTGAACCAAAGTGCCTTGATCAACATGCTGCTGAAACTCGCGCGACTGAAACTCAAGAGTCAACGCTGTTGAAACTCCGATTGTTGAAACTTGCATTGTTGAAACTCTGAGGTTGTCCGTAAGGATCCGCTGCTGCAATAAATGCGGCCTCCTCGTATAGTGTGCAACCTGCTACAATGGATGCGGCCTCCACTCACACATGCGACTCAACTGTACGGATCTGCTTCTAGAATGTGGGCACTTTGCCTTGAGATACGTGCAACCTGTTTTGTCTTCACGCCAAGCTGAAAAATCAACTTTGATTTTTCTTCTTTTCTCTCATGTGACTTGTGAAAATGAAGAACGAATGTGTCTTTTCCTTTACCCATCCTGTCTTTTGTCCTGGGCGACTAACCTAATCTCAACGGTCAAGATTAGATCATGAGATCAACGGTTCTCATTTAATTAAATCATTAAGTGACTTTTGCCTAAGTCACTTCATTAATTAAAAGTCACTTTACAAAAAAGACATTCACTTTATTAATTAATTAATAAAGTGAATCACTAGGAAAAGGTACGAATACATTTAATGACGATTTCTGCAAGTAGACACCCTTGAAAAAAATATGTATTAGTTGAATTTTTCATTTATTTAAAAAAATGAAAAATTCAACTAATACATATGACTCAGTTGAGAAGTTTTAGCGAATGTTTATGATATAAGGTTGTCATAAAGTCAAGTCATATATTTAAATTATCAAGGTGTATGTTATTGATTATTAAATGAATTAATTGGATCTATTCACACATTTAATGACGATTTCCGCAAGTAGACACCCTTGTGAAAATACCTGTCCGAGCTACAAATACTAACATAGATTACTAAGTTCACTTCGTGTAGTATGGAATGAGACTAAAGAGAACTCAACAACTTAGAACAAAAAGGTAAAAATTCAATGAATTTATGGTTTATGGGGGTGATGGATGAAAGGGATGCCAATGAATGCCTTATTTGTTTGGGCTATGGAGTTTATATATGCCATTTTGGAGGTTGTTCTAAAATAGATCAAGGGCTATAAGCAACCAATTGGCATGTCATATAAGAACCTTAATTTGGTGCTTAGATCTTACAAATTTGTGAGGGAGAGGGTCGATCTAGATCCACTACTCAAGACAACGTTTAGGGTAGTTCCTACAAAAGATTAAGTACAAATACACCTAATCAATTGTTGTAGAATGTATAATGTATTAATATTTAAAGTGAGAAGTACAAAAAGAAATTTGAAGGTGGGGAAGAAACATGCAACCTCAATCTTCTCCAACAAGGAAGTTGTACCTTTATGTAGCCATATGTTATCTTTGTCATCTACAACCCTGCAAAATCTAACTCCAATGGTGCACCTAGAATATGTAGCCACACATATAGAAATTGTACTTAAAAAAATAAAACCATAACTTACACAAGAAATGATACCTTATTCTCCAAAGCTTGGAGCTAACTTGCTCACAAGTTCTATTAATCAACTTCCAAGTTGCAAATGGAGAGAGCAAACACTTATATAAATTTTAGCTCTAATTTCTCATTCAATAAACAATGAATTGTTTTCCTAGATCCATTAGTTATCTGAGCAATAATGGTAAAATGATCATCTCTAACCTTCTCAACAAACTTCTTGCTCAAAATAGACAAGAGTTTGTTGAGATCCAAATTTTCCCCTAGGAGGTTTCAATAAAATATTCTAGGAAACAATTCTCAATGAAGCTCTTATCTAACTAACTCCAAGAGCTAAGTCAACAATGATAAAATAAGGAGTTAGTAATAACAACTTTCTAAAGATAGAGCCAAGAGATGAGGGTGCTTCCTTAGTTTGAGAAATAGAACAAGTCTAGGTTCCAAGAATAGCAAGTGCACCTTTCTAGAAGTGTCCCACGTATGATATAAGCATGCATGAAGCGGAATGACCTCAATAAAGAAGCAATGAATAATCTCCTCCAATCAATCCATGGATAGATGTGAAAGTAACCAACCTTATCCACACATGTGGCTAGTAGACAAGGTCGCCCCATGGAAAGTGATGTAGAATGAGTCCTTGTGGCATGTGTGTATGATCCCAAGGTAGAAGTAGAAGTGCATGACCAAATAGATGCTCAAATAAAGTGGATGTCTTCATGGAAAAGTGTGCTAGGCAGCCTCATCCAAATTCATGAATACATCTGCAACCCAATTCCTGAAGTGGACATCTCCAACAAAATGGCATGGAAACATGTGCAAGGCGTCCTCAAGTCCTCATCATGATAACAAATGGCCGAAATAGTGGAGCGCACAAGTGAAATGGACCATAAAGGCTCAAACTCCAAAATAGATGATCAACTCCAATGAATATACAATAAGAATCTTCCATGTGGCACGTGTGGCTCCAAGTCATCCATAGATCAAGGTTGGCGTAGTGGATCTCAAGATAGGAGGTTGAAAATCATTAAATAAACACCATAGATCAAGTGCCAAGTCATCGAAAGGGCCTTAACAACCTCCATATGTGTGCCATAACCACTATCCAATGAAAGAATGCCTTGATCCATGAGAAATTCCTCCAAATGTGTGGAAACAATGGAGCGCTCCAATGAAGTGAGGTCTAGTCATCAAAAAGTGCATCCTCAACTTCAAAACAAAATAAGGAAGCAAAGAACTTTGGTGCTAGAGTCAAGTGTGCAACAAGGAGTGGGTTGGTCCCTCCAATCAAACCATAAGATGCTAGAATAATCATGAGGAAGTGGAGCTCTTAGCTAGTTTGAGTGTCTATTGGATAGAATATCATCGCAAGAGCTCAATAGACACCTCAAACCCTAGGGCACTCTTACCCAAAGGTGCCATGTCATCCATCATCATCTAAATAACCCCCCTACATGATATGTTGAGTGCTCGAAATCCCTGAAAGAGGGGAACACTCACCAATATCAAGTGTCTATTTCATCAATTGTGACCATATGACCATGATAGACACAAACGATCCTAGGGTGCTTTGTCCCATCTATGTGATGTCCTTCATCCTCTTCCAATAGTGTTGAAAATCATTTGAAACAATGCCTAGTGCTAGAAGTCCAAAGAAGAGTGGAGTGCTCCATAAGATTTAAGTGTCTATCCTGTTAAACATCATCATGAGACCTGTTGACCACCTATTTCAACTAGGGGGTCAACTCCATGTGCCATGAAGATATGTACCTGATGGTGCAACAAAATTGAAGACTTGTTGGTTCTACAAGGCATTTTTGGCTTCAACATGTATTTTTGTAATTGGAATTTCCGCTCCCTTGCGCGGGATAATAATGTAATGGGTCTGCATGGATCATATTGTAGGTTAGTTGCCTAGGACTTTATCATTAGAGAAGTTCTTTCATCGAGTGGTTTTTTTCCTCAGGTAATTAATTTGGCCTAACCAACCTTTTTAATTACCCTTGAGTTTTTCACTTCCACAATAATCCTCCAAAGTGGTGAAAGACATTCTAATGATTAAGCCCTATGGGTGACTAGGGTCTAGGAGTACTGTAAATGACCATGCTAGACATCTCTTAGAGTCTTGAGGAATTTCGTCGAGTCTAAGTAGTTTTTAAATTTTTTTTTAAAATTACTCAATTAATGGTAATTTTAATTATTTTTGATGTAAAAATGTAAAAGCTAAGTCTTTGGGATTTTTGATAGGGGTATTTGTACTCAAAAGAAATGGAATGAGACCCCCTACACCCTTGGACCAAGTTTCATCTCAATTGGACAAATCTTGCTAGGTCATTGTCCATGAGGAGTACGAGTCAGTCTAGAGTCAACAATTTAATTGCTTAATTGACAAAGTCGAAATGTCATTTTTTTTGTAAAAATGAGCAAAAATGTTAGAGAAAGAGTGGGAGAAGATGCCTAACCCCTTTCCTAAGTTAGCCAAACCCCTTTCCTAACTTTATTTCACCCCTTCACCTAGTCATCACATCATTTCATCATCCCCCCTAGGGAAGTTGCGCCCCCCTTGGAGAGAAAGTCATGAAAAATTAAAAATTAAAGGGGGCAACTCCCTTTCTCCCTAAGTGTACCCCCCTTGGTCTAATTCATTGTTGGACAAAGTAAAAAAGGTGCCACCTCACCCCTCACTCATTTACCAAAATCCTAAAAGCTACCAAAACCCTAGAGTTATGCCCCTCCTTGAGATGCTCAATGACTATTGGGGAATGACACTTGGAAAACATCCAAGAGGAGTCACTCTTGGCTCCCAAGTATAAATAGAGGCCTCCCCTCCCTCATTTTAGATCTATTCTCAGTGTATGGTTACTATGCCAAAATCTCTCCTCTCCCATTCTTCTCTCTTGCTTTCTTTTGCTCTTGCTCTTCTCTTGAGCATGTGGCAAGTATTTGCTCAAGCTTGCTATTGAATAAATGAAATCTTTGGAGGACATATGGTGTTGAGAGTCTTTTTGGTGCCATTGTTTTATTGAGGTGATCTTGTTCCTTTGTATTCTTCTTATGCATGCTTAGCTTAGAGATCTATAGTAGGAATACCAAGCAAAGTATTTTGCTTGGGTAGATTTGTGATAGTAGTATCATAGATCTAGTGAGCTTCTAGTTAGTTGTTTCAAAGTATTTTGGTTCAATATCTACATTTACTCACTTCCTATTGTTTCTTGTAGCTTAGCATTGAAGATTTGCAGGATTACCTAGGGTTTTATGTGAAGATTTCAAATCTGGAAATCTTCCATTTCACCCAGATTTACCCTCTAATAATTTCTGTTTCAATTTTCTGTTCATTTCCATTATATTTTTGGTATTCTGACATGTTAGGATAGGTCATTTACATACATTTTGTTGGCTGAAATTTACACACAAAATTTCTGGTTATTACTAATAGAAATTTTCACAAGTTTGGTGTTTTTGCAGCTTTTTCAGCAAGGTTTTCCTTGCTGATTTGTTGCAGGTCTGCATCAAAAGGGAGGATCTACATCCCACTTGGGGCATCCAAACGCCCAAGAGAAGCCTCCCAAATTGAGATAACATATTCCCAACACTTCTTCTTCTTTTCTCCCAATGTAAGCAATCCCCAATAGAGTCTCTAGGGCTTGCACTTCTCTAAAATTTAAATTTTCTGCAATTTTTATTTTCATAGTTTGCCTACACCTTGCACAGTGGATTGGCCTAGCCACCCATGCAAAATCGTATGACTAGTTTTTAGATTTTATTTCAGCATTTCAATTTCTTGCAACTTTGCCCCACTTGTCCTTAAGGCAAGGTTGTGTGGCTCTATCTTTCTTTCCAAGTTAAATCATTTATTTTGTTTTTATTTTTCATCCACTTGGGCACAAAACCAATGGGCTTTGTCCTCCACCTTGTGCCTTTGTTGAGGTTTGCAATTAGTTTAGTTTTATTTCAAGTCATTTCATTCTTTTTATTGTTTGCCTACACCCTGCAAAGAGGATTGGCTTTGCCACCCATGCAGTACCGTAAGACTAGGTAGATGGTTGATGCTTTTTGCTTCTAGTTTCAAGTTTTATGTGATATCTTATGTTTTATAAGCACATCTTTTCATTTGATTAAGCCCATGGAGGCATAGTTTACTTACTTGTACATTTCCTTCAAGCATTTCTATTTACTTTCTTTCAAGCACTTACAATTTATTTTATTTCAAGCACTCAACTCAACTAATCTTTAAGTTACTCAATCATTTTATCTTAGACTCATAGGGGATCAATTTATTAGCTTAATTAGAACACCTTTAACTGACACAACTTTCGCCATCAAACAAGGAACTTGTGGAGGCGGCTTGGGGTGTTAGATCGGGGATGGTCTCACGGCACTAGGTGTCCCCCTTGTTGAGCACCCTTGTTTCCCGGATTGACTTGTGGAGCTAGAGCAAGTCCTTGTTTGCCTTGCTCATTGAGCACCCAACAGTCCTTTTGGCCAAAGCGGTGGGAGTTTTGGAGGTCACCTAGTCTAGGATTCAAATTCACTTAATCAATCTAAATTCTAAAATTTATCCACAAACAACCTATGGTTTATTAGAATTAGGTAAAGAAGACAAGAATCTACTTTTCAAAAATTTTTGTAAACAAAATCAGCATAAACACACATGTCTCCACTTCAAAATGATGAGTATGCTAGATAGTTAGATCTGAAAATTAAATCTGAACATGAACAACAACATAGATCTGAATCATAGACAATTTCTGAGTAAGCAAGACAAGCAGATCTAAACTCTGAGTTAGATTTAAACAAAAGATTTACTCTTTTATGATAACATCAATCAGATCTGAACTGGAGAAGTATTTCAGAGTCAGATCTAAACTAGAGATTTATTCTTGACTGATAAAGCAACCAGATCTGAGATGTAGTATAATTTCTAAGGTAGATCTAAGCAACAAATTTGTTTCTAAATGATCAAAACAATTAGATCTGAACTAGCAAATTATATATCAGAACTTCTACAGTAGGTAGATCAATGCAAGGACTGTGAACAACAAATTCAATCATATCTGAACTAGAAATTGTATATCATAACTTCTACAGTAGGTAGATCAATGCAAGGACTGTGAACATCAACTTTAATCAGATCTGAACTAGAAATTATATATCAGAACTTCTACAGTAGGTAGATCTAGACTAGAAGATATAAGCAATGCAAAGACTGAGAATAGTAACTTATCCTTTTATTTCCTTACCTCTGTAGGAAGAAGAAAGAGCATAGCACACCTGAGAGATAATAAGCCACTGAAGTATGCTCAGATAAGTCTATGTATCATGGATCTGCCTCAAGGGTCAGATCTCAGTCAAGAGAAGTATAGGACTGTCAAACCACAATGAAAACCCTCACACTCAAAACCCCACACAGCAACAAACCCTCACACTAAAATACTCTACCAGTAGAAGGAAGGACGTCTGCCTGTAATGAAGGTCCAGCCACCCTTCTAGGATGTCGCTGCCTTCAAGACCACAGATCTGTTCAACAGAAAGGGGACGACAGACTTCAAAGGGGGCTCCACTGGCTATAGGAGAGGGCCGACTAGCAACAGTCAAGGAGGGCGGCAACAAGAGCACTTTCAACAGAGGTTTAAGCACCTTCTACGCCAACAAAGAAGCAAACAAATCATGGAAGGGACCTCGCAGCAGAATGATGGATAGGCTGAGCTGAACTGTCACAAAGGGAGGCCGAGTTGCTGTCACAAAGGAGGCTGCAATGATCTGACAACAAAAGGAGGTTGAGCTGCTATCACAAGAAGGCTGAGCACTGTCACAAGGAGGCCACACACTGTCACAAGGAGGCCGCAGACCTAATAGAGCAATCCGCCACTTCTTTTAGGAGGAAGGAATGAGTGAACTTAGTAAAGGGGGAGGGGTTCTTATTTATACCTTTAGGCAAGGGTTAGGGTAAAAAAAATATAATTAAAATAATATATTTAATTAATATCAATATTAATTAAATATATTATAATTACTATCAATATTAATTAAATATATTATAATTAACATTAATTAAATATTTCTTATATTAACTCCTAAAACAAAAATACAAACCCCCAAACAAACTCAAGTTCAAAAGCCAAGGGTGGTGGGTTTAGGAGAGGTTTACACATGTCCTTATACTTCTCAAGGTGACCAATCAACTTTATCATCACTGCATATAGGATACATCCGTCATGTGGTCATGCCCGCCTTCAAAGAGGACCACACACCAACAACTACCTGATCAGGGACCAGGTTGCCCCAAAACACATCTAGGGTCTTATCCACCAAGGTACAAGACCAAGGATCAACCCATGTCTTAGACCTGGGTACCTTGGAACATATCCAGGGGCCCTAGACATATCTAGGGACTTAAACTACTTGGTCCCAGACTAAGAACTCCAGTCATCTACTGGGGCCCTCTCAAGGGTATTTAACTGCTTGGTCCCAGACCAAGAACTCCAGTTGTCTACTAGGGGCCCTCTCAAGGGTCTTTTGCTGCTTGGACCCAGACCAAGAACCCCAGTTGTCTACTGGGGGCCCTTACAAGGGTTTTTTGTCATGGCTCTGACTACTTGGTCCCAAACCAAGAACCCCAGGAGTGTACTGGGGGCCCTAGTCCACAACTAGGGTCTTAAGCCATCCTCCAGAGAGAATGGCTTTTGCAGCTGCATTAAATTCAACATAACTTCACACTTTCATTTTTATGGTTCCTGCTCTTTATTTTCAAGTACTTTCACTTCAAGTTATCTTTAAAGTAAGTTTATTGAGCATTGTGGATGGTTGATTAGTAGACCTTAAGAGTTGCACACTTTTGGCCCGTAGAGGCTTTCTTTCATTGTGTTATCTCTTTTGAGTTGCGCATTAGCCCATGGAGGCTCCTTTGTGGTTTCTTTCATCTCCTTTGAAGTTGCGCATTGAGCTGTTGGACAACCCCGTTGAAGTTGTGCACCTCTCTTGGGGCACTTCATTGTTTGGGTGTTGAGTTGTTGTGATATTGTGGATGCAATCTTGATCTTTCTCCTTCAATTCCTGCAAAACCAAATTTGAGTTAGTTCATTCATCGCTCTACTTAATCTTAGATATAGCTAGTGCTTGCTTTCAATTGTTAATAGTGGTATTTTGTACATTGTTGTAGCATCTAATTCTTTGTATTATTTATTGTGTTAATAGTTGTTTCATTTCCTTGTATCTAATTTAGTTGTAAGGTTTTGTAAAGTCATTCTTTTGTACCTTTTGTAAACTTAATTAACCTCATTTTCCCAACCTTAGGCACTAGTCTTAGTTGTCTTAGGGAAACACTTGCATTGTTTGCCTCTCATATAGGCTAGTCTCCCCCAACCTCTAACAAGTTAAAATTAACTCCTAGAATCAATCTAATAACTCACATAGTAACTAGGGTCTACTTCCCTTGGTTTCCCTAGGAGCAAGCTTAGACGGAAGAAGTTCAAGTCGAGGTGACAGTGGGCTTGAACTTAGACATTGTGCCTCCAAGGACACACTAAGTGGATTGGACTTAGTCCACGTTTGCAAGTGTGTATAAGGACGACAACAAGACCATAATAGAGGCATAAAACCTTAGAGAGATCTGTCCAAGAAGTGTGATCCATCAACCATGCCCAAATCAGCCTTGAAACCCTAGGTTGTTGAGAGATGTGCGAAGGAGGTGAGTGCTCTGCAAGATGAGTTGTCTATCCCATCAAGTATCATTGTAGGAGTACAATAGACACTCCAAGAGCTCAGGATCTCCATCACAAGAGTCCAGTAACATATCACCATCAAAATCCTCATCCAACCCCCCAGGGTGCTTCAAAGTATTCCAAGGAGATGAGAGATTTAGGAAAACAATTGTCTATTGTGTTTAATATCATCATGTAAGTAGAATAGACATGGAAAACCTTATGGTGCCCTCACCACGAGTGTATGATGCCATCAATCATGCCAATCCTTTCTGAAACCCTAGATTGCTCTACCAAAACAAGAAGTAATACTCAAGAAGTCCAAAAGAGGTGAGCGCTCTACAAAATCCAATGTCTATCATGTTAAGGATCTTCATAGGAGCTCAATAGACATGTCACAAGTCAAGGCGCTCTCCTAAAAGCATCAAGTACCATGCATCCAATGGCAAGAAGGTGAGTGCTCCATAGAATCCACTGTCTATTTCATTAAGCACCATCACAAGAGTAAATGGATATGTAAAATACTAAAGCGCTCCTCTATAGAATCATATCTCACCAAACCAACAATGCAAGGAGTAACATATGAAGCAAGGCATTAGCACTATGAAGACAATCATCACATCAAGAGCATGAAAGAACATGTTATCTCCATCAAGTTGATTCAAGGGCATGAAGATAATCAATATCATAACAAGCACCAGGAGCATCATCACTATTCATCCATCACATGATCAAAGCAACATCAACCAAGGCAGTCAAGATCATCAACCAAAAAATCCTTCAAGGAGGATCACTATTTTACCCATCCTTAAGCAATATCATGGAAGATCACTATCATCACTATCTCAAGATGCACCATCATTAAGCAAAAATAAATGGTATGCATCCCAAGCACATCATAATTCCTACAAGTTATCCCTGAAAATATGTCATTACCACCGATGTCAACATGAGGGTAATAAGGTATGATGGTAACACATACCATCATACCTTATACCCTTGATATGGAGTCGCCAAGGTGAACCTTGAAATGCCCTCAATGTGTTGCTTGCTTCACCCCTACAAACAAGTCTTCAAAATCTGCAAGGAACAAGGTCTTTTTTCCTTTGTGGAGTTTCTAGATGAGGATAAGATCTTCAAAACAAAATCCTCATCAAAATATTATGAAGCATAGTCTTCAAATTTTCCGGGAAATGGATTTTGTCCCCGACAATGGTGCCAAAATATTACCTCCTTGGCTCTCACTTGGTGTAAAAGTCCCTAAACACAAGCTGTGAGATCCCAAGGGAAACTTAGACAAGCTACCCATTGTCACCTCAATAACCTTGCCTTTCTCTCATTAGACTAGATAAACTCTAGCCAAGGAGGGAATTCCTATGGTTAACTAAGCTCAAATTATTGTAGACAAAGAGGCAGCAAAGGAGCTGAGAAAACAGAAATAAACTTGGAAATTTTATATACTTTTTTGTGAAGGTTGAAAGGGAACACCTGTGCCTTATCTTGTTTGGGCTAGGGGGTCAAGCATGCAACTTTAGAGGGCTGTTCTATGAAATATCTAGGAGCTGGTTGTACAGCCAAAGACGTCCCACAACAGACCTAATTTGGTGAGTTTTATGATTTATCACACACTAGAGGAAGGAAAGGGACTCTATAGCGAGATCCACTTCCAAATCAACTCAAGGGTGGCTTTGCCTACAGGTTTCAAAATATGCATTCACTCTCAAGACATCCAGGACATAATTTTTCTCTTTAGAAAAAAGGAACGGAGAAGCCAAGGGGTACTTAACCTCTTCCAACGTAGCAAGACTGCACTTTTATGGCTCCTTCAGTCGACTTTGACGATCCAAAACCTGCAATAAAATCACCAATATACACCAAGAACATCTGCCACACATTCGACAAAGTAACATAACCGTCCCACAATAGCTTAGACAAAGATAAAAACAATTTTATTCCCAAGCTTGAGAGCACTTCCAACTCACACCTTACGTATGGGAGGAGCCACTCTTTATATAGAGTCTAGCTCAACTTCCCTTACAATAAAATATGGTTTGTTTCTTCTAGATCCACAATTTGCTCCAAGGGAAAACAACAGAATACATCACGATTCACTCCTTAACTTCCTCGACTAATTTTCCCAAATATAGCCAAAAGTGGTTTTAGATCCACTTTTCCTCCCATGAATAATAATTATTAATAATTGAACAATAGTTGTTTCTAGATCCCTGAATTAGGGAGTCAAATGACTTTATATTTCTCCTTAAAGATGGGTGCTCCTCAATTAGCCTAATTACATCCCTTGAATCATGCATTAACCACCCAAATTGCCATTTTTTTTTCCATGAGAATGCTGCCTTTAAAATGGCTGTATGGCTATGTCAAATGGGAGTTATGTGCCAACTGTCCACTTCTTCATGCTTGGAACGTTCTTCAAGATAACCCACCAATGCACAGTTGTGGAGCACTTTACTTGAGGCAACCACCCACTCGATATATGTGCTTTGAACGCTTTAAGGACCCCTTGCAAACTGCTTTAGTGCAGGGCTTATCCCACTGAGTGTTTGACCAAGGCTTGTCTGCTTTAAATGTGTATTGGAACCCTCCCTAGATGGAGTGCTGCCTCCCTTTGACCACTTCTTCTTTTTACTTTAAGACAACATCACCATTTCTCTTCCATGAAGTCTGCTACAACCACTTCCTAGCTGCCAAGTATCCTCTTTTCAACCCAGGCGTTCCTCAAATCAGCCCTTGACCACGTCCAATTACATGCTGAATGAGTAAACTGTTTAGAAAGGGGGAGGGATGTTCTAGGAGAATGTTCCATAAATGAATTAAATACTCTTTAGATCCAGGCCGCTATCCCTTAATAGGTCCTCCTCTTGTTAAATACAACAAATGAAGAATGAAATCCCCTTGAACGCTTCCCTTTTCTTTTACCTTGAATAAAGGATGCTTTGGCTTCTATTATGCTGTTGGGATAGGCTGAATGTTGATGTCAAGCCAAACTTGCTGTCATAAATAAATGATGATACAAACTTTTGCATGCATGCTGGTAATAGCACTTTCCCAGTGGTAAAATCTCCTTTACAGCAGCAACGAACAGGCTGGGGAACTCCAACCAGGGACAACTCTCCCTGATACCTCTGAAATACATATAGAAAATTCTCTGCTGGCTACATATGCCTGAACCTTGAGTTCTGATTTGGATGCCAAGGATATTATGAAAAAAAGGTTTCTTGATCGCTGTCTTAGGCATAAAACAGGTCCAAATTTACCCCTCTTTGCTGTAGATAAATCGTCAGAATGGCACTCCTTATGCATGGATATTTGACTTGGCATCTTGCTGTTCAAGCATGTGTGATGTCAATTCTGTAGATTCTAGCATTCACAACCAAACCAAATTCTTCTTCCAACTTTAATGCAACTCTTCAAAGGGCTGTCTTTGGGTAGTAAGATGGCTAGGTTCCCAGTGCGTGTGAACCCTCTTCTCTTGGTCAAACTTTAGATATCACACTTTTGTACTATATTCATCCAGCTTATAGAAAACAACTGCATTGTTCCCTAGGATATTCTGTGTGGTTTCAACAGCCTCTGGAATAGAGAAATCTCCATTGCCACAATCATCAGAAAGAATAAACACCATCCCTTTGTGTGCCATTTTGCACCAGTATTATGTCCCGGTGATAAAGAACCAAGGCTACGTGCTTGGGCTGAAAGTTATGTTCATCACTTTCTGGCTCTCAACATAGCAGCTTAAGAGAATGCTTGTGTGGCAGTAAACAAATGCAAACAGTGACCACAATGTTAGACTTATCCAACCTGCTTCTGGAATAGTGTATAATGTTGAAGGAAGACCAAAACCAGCTAGTACATTTACTCCATTAAATACTGCTTGCGTGAAGCTGCAGCCATGTCCTCTATAACAGTCAGCAACCTGCATATTTAATGCTTTATCTTCAATGGACCATTAAGATAATGACACTTCTTTCTTGCAAGGGGCAGATGATGTATGAAAGCTAGAAATCATAAGTTGTTTGGTAAAGGAGACCCTGAGGCTATAGCATCATGTTTTGCAAGCACACTTTGTAAATCGTCATCTAATACAAGATTTTGTTGAGCTCTTCATCTTCAGTATGCTGCCTGTAGCTATCACTTGCTGTTTTGATGGCAAAATTCTGTCCCTAAATCTTTGCCCATGAAGATAACCCAAGCTGCAATCATTTCTGGCCTAGATACAAGCGTACAAACATGATGGGAACAGTCCCTTGATTGTTATCTATTAATGACTGTAAATGCACCCTACAACTGTGCCCTTTATACAAACAATTATGACCAAATTTGGAATGACCAACCAACACATGCATACTCTGATTGATGATTTAGAAGGCTGAAGGCTGCTACATGTGGTGGTACTGCTGGGTTTTCTATTCAATTCTATTTGAGAATGCTGTCATGACAGTAGCAAAGCATGAGAAGGTTGTGTTAGAATATTGGATGTGCTCGTTTAACCATAGACAATATAGCAATATTGTCACCCAACCATAGGCCGAAGCCACCCCCGAGCACCTTAACCTTGACAGAGAATGATTCTGGAAGCAAGCAGTAGCCAACCAAGGCTAATGCATAAAGATAACCATGACTGATCAGAAAGTCCAACCATAACCAACAGAAAGTTCGAGCCTAAACTAGGAAACCAGATTGCGGTAGCTGCCAGCTGCAACTGCTCCCCAGACTTGTGCACTAGCCCAGTTTCTGCAGTGCAGACTTCTTCCCAGCTGAAATTCTGAGCAGTGTGTACAAAATGAGGTTTGGCTACTTGAATTTATACTATTTCCTGAGCTGTCTGGGACGACTTCTCATTCTGGAGACTAAATACTTAATATTAATTATTTCCTTGAGCCGACTTGTCTTCTAGGGTTATGTTCAATGCTTTAGGGTTACTTCTTGCTTCCCGGAATATTCTATTCTCGTCAGGGTTACACGTGGAGGTAAATACCTCCCACAGCTACCATAATATCAACACTCCCTCCTAGCTAGGGAGGTATTGAAAGCAATGGTCTTGAGCACAGACATACCATTCAACCGGTAGCATCATCATAGTCGTATAGAATATCTCATGATTAGATCACGAGCACTATCACACTATCAGTGTCATCTGACAACATCAACTGCATCATCTCTCGAAACCATACTCCATCTGAGTAATCAGACATGATGCTGAATAAGTCACTCACTCCAAGGAGTGATACAAAAACCATTCTTCTAATCTGGGCATATGTCCTAGAAGAATAAATGTCCTGGATCATTTTCCATCTGGAGAATGTTTGTCCATCAGTACACTGATCATCCATCTAGCTGATAATCATTTTCAACACTACTGATAGTCTACAAGGCAATCCGAGCAATGTCATTCATTAGAACACAACTGTGTCTATCCATAGTAGTACACAACTACAATCAAGTGGTACACTACCACACCAAGTAGCACACAACTACTTAATCAGTGATACATAGTCACAACCAGTGGAACACATCCACCACAGTAGCATACATCTATTGTCCAGAGACATATAGTCTCCATAGCAATCATATCATCTGATATCAACCTGCATAGAAAAACAATGTCATGATATAAACTGAATCATTTGGGCCATTCTTCCACTCACATCTGTGAGATCTGGAAGAGCATCTGCCCTTAGAAGGTAAAACATTAGTCACGAGCTACTGGACTATTCTTCTCAAGCATAGAAGAATAACTGTCCTGATTTCTGAGCATGGACCATTCTTTTATCTGGGCCATTCCTCCAGCACTAAACAAAGTGCAACCTGGAGAGAATGAGTCTGCCCTAGGGAATGCTTGTCCCTGATTGCTGAACCTGGACCATTCATCTAACTGCGCCATTCTTCCGACACTAAACAAAGTGCAAACTGGAGAAAATGAATCTGCCCCAGGGAATGACTGTCCGGACCATTTCCCAAGGAAATGACTGTCCTGCACCAACCTCCAAAAACAGACCATTCTTCGAAACTGCTCACAACTATGAGCTTCGAAAGAATGATTGTCCGACGAGGAAGACCGGTCTTCTTGACCACTACTGAGAGTGACTGTCAAGAAGAAAGACTGTCCTAGACCATTCCCCCACACTGGCCACAAGGGGAATCACTGTCTATGGTACATCAACAATCCATCGAACCATTTTCATTACAAAAATGACCGTTTGATCTGGACCATTTTCTAAACTGGAAAATGCCCGTTCGTCAGAAATCTCAAACCACTTTCTGAACTGGAAAAGGAACTGCTCATCCTGGACCATTTTTCAAACTTGAAAAATGTCTGTCCATAAATCAATAGCACATCGGTGCTCCCTCCCAACCTGGGAGTCATCTCTTCCCTTTTAATAAGGAAGTCGTCTCCACGAGCTTCAACTTGTTTCTTGAGTACATAAACTCTTTCATCTTGGACATAGACTTTACCAAAATGTCTGCTATTTGCTCATTTGTGGAGATAAATATTGGAGAATCACTTTTCTTTTCTGGACTTCATCACAGAGAATGTAATTCTTGATCTCAATGTACTTCGGTCTTTCTGGAACATTGTTTTTCTCTGAAGGCTTCATATGGCTCTGATCATTATAGTATATCATAGTTGGATTCAGTTCTTTTGTTGCTAGCTCATAATATCGTGGCAAAGCTCAAACTGGAACATATTCAAGTGGCACTTTTTCTGTCATCATGAGAGCTTGTCATGGATTGGCAATCCATCATCCTGGAGTTCTGAGTAACCATTTTGATAGAAGGTTTTCACCACGCTTCTGCTGTGCATTGGAGGCTCTGCACCAAGTTGTTTGAATCCATACCAGATCTTCTTCCATCTGCATACAAGAGTCTCTTTTTGGTATATCTCAAAACCTTGATGTCGCTCTACATTTGATTACTCTGTTGAAGAGAACAATCCTTACATTCATCTGATGTAAAACTTCAACCTATGGATATTGCACGAGATATAATGTCTCAGGTAGAGGTATGTCTGGAACAAGCTATCATCATAGTCTTCTCCCTCCATCTGGGAGAACCTTTAGTTCTGGATCTCGCAATGCTTCCGTTCATAAGTCTTCCATACACTGTTCTTCATCACAACTTCCATTTCTTCTGCTTGATTGTTTCTAGTGAGTTCAGACCAAGCTGGTAGTTTTGTGATTCTCGATATAATGACTGGTTGTTTTGGTTTTTCTTTCTCTTTTGGAATCTTTATCTTCCTCATGTTTCTCTTTAGCTCTTGGGTCCATGGAGTTTTCTATAGATTCCATACCCTGAAGATTCCAACTTCTTCCTTTCATCATAGGATCATGGATGTGGATGGACAACTAGAGATACTTTAAGGGTTCTTTTCGAAGAAGACTTCTTCTAAAGTCAAACTGAACATGTGCCGCTTTTCATGGTTGCTATCATTGATGGGAACATGGATAGATACTTCATAATCTTCAATGGATCATATTATCAAGGATTAGCTCCCTCCTAATCCTTGCTTCATGCATGAATGCATGCTCTTCTTTTGGAATTATATAATCGACTCCCTCCATCTAAGAGAGTCCACGCTTCTGTTTGCATCCTTATTGCCTTCTGCAAAGTGTCACACGTCTTTTCCTTTTGATTGTTGACTTCTTTCGGTTTTTACTTTTTCTAGGTTTCTTCAAGTTTGATTCTGCTTTCGGCAGTTGTAATAGCTTCCACAGGAATTGTTACCAAGGATTGTCAATGGACTTCATCTTTCCATGTGTATTGCTTGTCTTAGAGTCATCGTGATATCAATCCTTATCTTGTTATTCTTCCATAGGTATTGTTTCTCTTTGAACATCTTATCTTCTAAGAAATAGATTAGCAATATATGTACAGAAACTATGTAAACATGGTATGTACAAGAACTATGAAGAATATTGTTACCTTCTTAGAAGAAGAAGTCTGTTTTATCCTGCTTAGTCTTTTTTGAGGGTTTCCTTTCTTCGACAACTGATGCTTCGTGTGTTTCCTTCCTTTTCTTTAGCTCGAGACAATGATTCTTGTAGTGACCATATTTTCGACAGTTGAAGCATTGTATTTTTGACATATCTTTCTCTTGATTTGATTTCTTCCTGGAGCCAAACTTCCTTTTATTCCCGAAATTCTTGAACCTTGCTGTGAAGGCTTGATCATCGTATTCCTTTTGGGGTTTCTCTTTTTCACTAATCCTTGATTCTTCTTGTGCACAACAAGTCCAAAGTTCCTCAAATGTAGGATACGCCTTCCTTGTGTTCATGCTTGCGGTAAATGCATCCCATGTCTTGGGAAGACTGTTGAGTACTATATTTACCGGTTCCTTCTCTGAAATGATTTATTCAATAGATTGTAGTTGACCTCTTAACCGAGAGATTCTCACAAAGTATGATGTTATGCTGTCATCATCATTCATTTTCATGTCACAGAGCTCATTCTTCAGACTCATTACTTGTCCAATGTTTCTGACTGAGAAGAGGTTTGTTAGGGCATCGTACATCTTCTTAGATGAGTCAAGATGGGAGATGTAGGGTATCAAGTGGTCTTTTATAGAGTCCACTATGATACTCATGGCATTGATGTCATTGTCTTTGAACTTCTCCATAACTGCAACGTTCTGAGGTTCCTTCTCTTTTCCTTCTTCAAACTCTGGTTCCACAATCTTTCCCTTCACGATATCCAACACTTTATTCTTGGCAAGGATGAGATCAATCCTTGTCTTCCATGCTCTGAAGTTAGAAGCCCCTTCTAACTTGTTTTCTAACTTCATAGAGTAAGTCATAATTGCTTTGACTTGGTCAACCCTTGATTTTGACCAAAAACTCAAACTTGACATCTTAGCTTGCTGAGAGTACCAGGAGATGCGCTAGGGTAGGGCGCACTAGTCTATCCAAAAATCAGGTCAATCTCTTCACTTAAGGTACCTCAACGAGAGGGTTAGGGTTTTGTTGCTGCAGCAAAAACTGGCTGCAACTGCAACTATAACTGAGCAAATCCTCCCAATCTATCTTCCAGTGGTTAGACTGTCTGAAGATAGTGTGGGACCATAACCTGTTAGAATATTGGATGTGTTGCTTTAACCATAGACAATATAGCAATATTGTCACCCAACCATATGCCGAAGCCACCCCCGAGCACCTTAACCTTGACAGAGAATGATTCCCAAAGCAAGCAATAGCCAACCAAGGCTAATGCATAAAGATAACCAACACTGATCAGAAAGTCCAACCATAACCAATAGAAAGTCCGAGCCTAAACCAGGAAACCAGATTGCGGCAGATGCCGGCTGCAACTGCTCCCCAGATTTGTGCACTAGCCTAGTTTTTGCAGTGCGGACTTCTTCCTAGCTGAAATTCTGAGCAGTGTGTACATGAGGTCTAGCTACTTGTATTTATACTATTTCTTGAGCTGTCTGGGCCGACTTCTCATTCTGGAGACTAAATACTTAATATTAATTATTTCCTTGAACTGACTTGTCTTCTAGGGTTATGTTCAATGCTTTAGGGTTACTTCTTGCTTCCCGAAATATTCTATTCTCATCAAGGTTACACGTGGAGGTAAATACCTCCCGTAGCTACCATAATATCAACAGGTTGATCTTTAAATCTGGTGCTTTAGGATTGTTGTATCAGACAAGTGTATAGGTGGTCCTGTGGTGGTGTACTTGACCATTTCACGGACCTCAGTGATTCGTTAAAGCTATCTTACCAGGACATAACACAAATATGTTGCATTCTTAAGAGGACAAACAGTATCATCCGCTCATAAATATTCTTCCCTTGACACTAGTGACAACAACGACCTGAAGGGCCTTATGAGGTATCTTGCATTAGCCATGCTTCTAATTGAAGAAAGTCGTCTAATGACATTAAGCTTCCTTGAGAAATCAGCTAGTAGATACTCATAGGAGATGTACGCATAAAAATGCCCCTTCATTCTTTTAGTCACTATATATTATATAAGCAGGCCAATAAATAGATGAGCCATCAAGCATGACTATCCAAAGAGAAGTGAGGCCAAAACTCATGCTGCAAACCAATCTATTGTGATGAAAACCATAGCTGGAACCTCATGCCATATGAGGTGATGACAATACCGATACTTTACAATCCCCTTTCTATGAAGGTAATCGATCCTGTGACAAATGTAGGCCTTGATCATGGATTCATCCAATTGTCCAATCCATAGTGACATGTTGGCAATTAATTTCTTTGATTTCTCTTATGTGCATATTTAATTGGAGGTGTATTGATTACTACTTTGGCATCAAGAGAGATAATGGTTCTTACTTGGTACACACATCAAAAAATTCTTTGACAAAATTAAATCAAATCTGAAAGTGTGATGAAAGTGCCTAAATAGTACCTGGAGAACTGTATTTCCGCGACATGGAAACACAAATAATATGATGAGATGGATTTGATGATGATCATGTTGAAGGTTATCATTTAACACCACAGGTGAGATAACTGGGACATAAATTGCATGGTTACCAAATTTCATAATAGAAGCCTTGTGTTACTTCCTAAACATTGTACCTTAAACTCATCGTGGTCCTCTTTAAGAGCATCTTGTATGAGTTGATTGATGCCTATAAAATATTTGTGTGCGACCACCTTTATTGCTATGGGATCCCTTACTCAACTTGATATTCATTCTGAGACATTGTCCCCCAACCTTGTTTGACTGCTCTTTGGCCCCTAATGCCATAATCTTGGTGTGCATGTATCATAATTTATAATCGAATACATGAAACATTTTCAACGCGAGAAAATGTAACAAATTAAGGGCCTTCTAAACCTTTCAAATCTTTATTTTCTCCCTCGTCCTCGACATCAAGCCCAATGTTCATTTATACCATCTTCTTTTGTTTCCTTATGATATTCTCTCTAGGATGATTTGGACTTATTTCCTATATCTTTGAAGTTTCGAATGCAAACTAGTCCTGTTCCTATTTCTCATCTTTCCTTTGCTTCTATTACATTTTTCTTCCACGTTCAATACATAACAGAGGGCCTCATCTACAAAGTGTTGTTTTAGCATTGCCATCACATGTTGGAACTAGAAAACGAAACCATTAAAGTACCCAACAACAATTTTTTCTTCATTTTTGTGTATTTGTTGTGATTTTTTTGCTCCTAGACTCTCATATACTCTTGCAATGACAAATGATTTAATTTTAAATTATGAACTTGTCCAAATAGAATCTGATAATAGTTTGATAATAGGAATTACTCTCCCAATGACCACTGATTTTGTTTTAAGTTCTGAAATTGTCCAAATAGAGTCTGATTATAGTATGATGGGATGAATTTAGCCCACAAATGCTTGAGCATTTTTTCCCACAATATTATTTTCTACCTACCTTCTCCAAAATGACACAGATCAGATTCTAGGATTCCGAACCAATCTGGAATCCAAAATGATCATTGGAACGATACGTGGAAAATCTTTATGTCTGATAGATGTTGTATTCAACAATTCAGGTCTTCATTGGTCATTGTTTTGTTGAAAAAACACACAATGATTGAAGTGAGTGTTTCTATGGTGACGTCATGTCATGATTCTTAGTGTCATCCCAATGAGTTCATATAGTTATTCCCTCAATGAACCTCTCTCCAATTCGTTATCCCAAAATCCCCATTTCCAAATACACAGCCCCAAAATCGCACAAAAGAGAATCCAATTGCAAGGAAGCCCTCAYGTTACCCTCTTCACTCATAACAAACTAGATTCCTAGATGATCATTGGAATTAACATGACTTTGTGTTAAGTTTGTGTCCATATTGTGTATAGGGTGTCAATTTTATTCTAATTTCAGATCTGAAGATTACTTCCAAGTGATCCAAATAGTAAACCCTAGTTGTTATCACCGAACAATTTTACACTAAAATTATTGATTGAAAATTACAGCAGCGGAAACAACAAGATCATAGATAAATCATCCATACGCATGAGACAATTTTTTGTTCTGTAAATTTTCAAATTTAGAAATTTTTGAGGGCAAAAATCATCCCTCTCAATTGTCACAAAGTCACCAAATCTAAGGACAAAAACAGTGCTCTCAGAAACCACAAAATCAACAAAATTCCCGGGACAAATCCCAACTTACAAATTTGCTCCAGCTGTACTTGTACGGCTTGTTGACGTCAGCTGTATGGATGCTAACATCGGTCTGTATAGACCTACTGTTGCCCAGAAAATCCTGTCATACGACCCTTGAACATATGCAACTTTCTTCACTGAGACATGCGTACATACGCGACTGTCTCCACTGAAACACGTGTACATAAGCGACTGTATCCACTGAAATCCGCATACATGTACGGTGATACCGTACAGACACTTCCGTACAGTCCACACCACTCGTGCGACTTCTTCCCTTTTGCGGTTTTCTCTATCCTCCACATGTGTCGCCTTCCTCACCTCCCACGTGTGATTTCCCTACCAAGAACAAAAAATAGATCCATAACCCTAGGCCAGATTTGTCAAAGTTACAGAAATTCCCTTGCTGAAATCACCAAGCCTCCTAGCACAAGTGCTCACTCACTTATGCTAACTCCATAATGTCACAATGATATTTGTCACAATCTCTCCTCTCCTTATATTGGAGTCTAATGTGAGTTTAGAAGCCCTTAGCTTACTCTAAGGAGCCCTCCACGAAACTCAACATTAAATTAGAATATTTTATTCCTCTTTGTGGGTGTGAAGCCCCTGCACAAGCCCACAAAGCCCATCACCAAACCCATGAATCCCCAACACAAATCCAAGGGCATTTTTACCGGAACGAAAGTGTAATCTAGTGCCAACGAAGATTCCCACATGCCTGACACCATGGCTACTATTGGGAATTCCTCTCAAATCTACAAAACATCAACACTCCCTCTTAGCGAGGGAGGTATTCCATCTTCATTCCATCCTCCATCATCTGGCCGCATCTCTATCTCCCATACTGGAAGTAGCTCTGTCTCTTGCACTGGATCTGCTACCACAACTGCACTCCAATCCTCTTGACTGGTTGCTCCCTCTGTCACTGAAACAAAACCTGTTGTGTGGCATGATCCCTTTTGGGAAGACATGTTGTTCCTAGAAGGCTGACACTTCTGAACCTCCTGCCTAGCTTCCTCAATCCATGATACCTTCTTGTGAGTCTTGGAATATGCCTCTCTTCCATCTGAACCTGAGGGTAGACTCCCTTTGAATGGGTAACTCTCCCTCTGAGCCCATTCACTCCCTTTGAGTTCGGACTCCCTCTGAATCTACTGACTCCCTCTAAAGTTGGGCTCCCTTTGAGTCTGTACTACCTCCGAAGCTACCTGCTCCCTGACCACTGTCACTCTGCTACTGCTGGCCATGGTTCGCATAGGCTGACCCTTAGCCTATATAGGTTGCTCTCCCTGACTCCAAGAACCACTGCTGATATGAAGCTAGATCCTCTAGGCACAAATAACACTTGTATATCCTGGAACAATACATGATAGCCCTTCTTCTCAATCTCTGAGACTGAGAGCACACTTCTCCTGAGTTTTGGCACCCATAGCGCTTTAATCACCCTCAACATATTTCTTGACTCCAACTGGAATCATACTGTCCCAGTTCCCTGTACTGCATCCATGGTCCCCATACCGAGCTCCACGCACATATATGAGTCAGTATCTGTGAAGCTCTCAAATAAATCTCATGCTCCTGTCATATGACATGAGGCTCCATTATCCACCAACCAAGTCCCATCACCGAAGACTGTACATGAAAGGGTGGAGACCAATAAGAACTCTCTCTGAAGCCTATCTGCAACCTCATCAACCTCAGCTGCTGATGCCTGCTGCTTCTTTCCCCCTCTCCTTCGCTGTGGACACTGCGAAGCATAATGACCATACTCATGACATGCAAAACACTTGACCTTGCTAAAGTCCTTCTTCCTCCTTGGCTCTGGAGAACCACCTCTTATGCCCTTCCTGGTATGAGAAACCAGGGCCTGGTTCTCATCACTATTGTCCCTTTGAAGTCTATTTGCAACCTCATCAAGCTTAGTTGTTGATGCCTGCTGCTTCCTTCCCCCTCTCCTTCGATGTGGAAACTGTGAAGCATAATGACGATACTCATGACATGCAAAACACTTGACCATGCTAAGGTCCTTCTTCCTCCTTGGCTTTGGAGAACCACCTCTTCTGCCCTTCTTGGTATGAGAAACTAGTGCTTGGTTCTCATCACTGTTGCCTTTATGCTTGTCATTCCTGGACTCTAACTGAGCCTCCTCCTCGGTGCAATCTGTCCATAATATGTCAAAGCCTGGTAACTGTTCTTGTGCATAGATCCCCTGCACGAATGGTTCCCAAGACTCGTTTAGACCACTCAATGCCACATTGACCAACTCAACATCATCAACTGCCTCACCAATAGCGGTAAGCTGATCACGAATCTAAGTGATCCTCATGAGGTAGCTAACAACCGTGTCTGAACTAGACATCTCAGCAGCTTGGAGTTGGTGCTTCAAGATCAATTTTTTACCTTCCTTCCCGCTTTGGTACCAGCCCACCAAAGCATCATACATCTCTTTGGCTGTCTTCTTCTCCGAGATGTGACGAATCAGATGATCCTTTACAGAGTCCAACAATACTCGCTTGGCTTTCACTTCCCTCTTCTTGTGAGTTGCCAATTCTTGCAGACGAGCGGGTCTTGGAACCACACCCTCAACATACTCTTTGAGGTCATTCTCCTCCAAAAGGAGAACTCTAGCCCTCCAAGCCCAGAAATTTGTTGCCCCTTCTAGCCTGTCCTCAATCTTCAAAGTGTTCACAACTGGGACCTGCCTAGAACAAAATAAAAAATCTGCAACAACAAAATTGTTGTACCACCAATCTATAGCAACAAATCTACGGTTGCTTGTGTCTCAAGAGATGACTTCCTCTCTTTCTTCAAAGCCTCAACTCTAATACCATGTCAATTTTATTTTAATTTCAGATTTGAAGATTACTTCCAAGTGATCCAAACAGTAAACCCTAGCTGTTATCACTGAACAATTTTGCACTGAAATTATTGATTGAAAATTACAGCATCGGAAACAACAAGATCAAAGATAAATCATCCATACACATGAGACATAATTTTCTCTTCTGTAAACTTTCAAATTCAGAAATTTCTGAAGGAAAAAATCAGCCCTCTCAACAATCACAAAGCCACCACATCCGAGGACAAAAACTATCCTCTAAAAAACCACAAAATCAACAAAATTCCCGGGATAAATCCCAACTTACAAATCTGCTCCAGCTGTATGTGGTGAACCAACTCGGTTTAGACATGCAATAGCCAAATTACTTGGAATATAAAGAAATCCATTTAGGATAATAATATATATAAAATGTAAGAGTAAAATATGAGATATGAGATGATTATAAACGAGAAATGAGGGTTGTATATATACACTCATGCAGGGGTGCCCTTTCATAAGAGACATGACCTTTCATATGAGGTGTCTCTTCATTAATAATTAATTGTTAATTATTAGTTATTCGCTTATTATTTATATTTATATATTTTATATATATTTATGTTTGTTAGATTGTCTTCCCCTTTAGAAATGCTTTGTCCTCAAAATGTGTTGATGGAGAGGCTTACAACTTCGTTCTAGTTTGTAATGTCTTCACATGATTCTCTATTTTTGGTGTTGTCAGGATTGATGATACGAGACGATATGTGTGACGAAGAGTTGAGCAGAACTGTCGAATTGTGAAATGGTCAGACCATCCTAATTCAATCTTTTGCAGAACGTTGCTCTTCCACGATGAATGGTTATCATGAGACTTAATTGCGTCGGTATCAATATTTTTCGGACGATAAGATAGTCATTGTTGACTTAAGTGATATTGCTATTCTATTTAAGATATCTGCTTTTATGATTGGGATGTCAATATGTATTTTTGGTAACACGATTTTCCTTTATCACTAAGCCTTGCTAGAAAATCCCTTGCTGAAATCACCAAGCCTCCTAGCACAAGTGCTCACTCACTTATGCTAACTCCATAATGTCACAATGAGATTTGTCACAATCTCTCCTCTCCTTATATAAGAGTCTAATATGAATTTAGAAGCCCTTAGCTTACTCTAAGGAGCCCTCCACTAAACTCAACATTAAATTAGAATATTTTATTCCTCCTTGTGGGTGTGAAGCCCCTGCACAAGCCCACAAAGTCCATCACAAAACCCATGAAGCCCCAACACAAATCCAAGGTCGTTTTCACCAAAACGAAAGTGTAATCTAGTGCCAACGAAGATTCTCACATGCTTGACACCACGGCTACTAGTGGGAATACCTCCCAAAGCTACAAAACATTAACATAGGGCAGTATGAAAAAGGAGTTTTATTAGGTTGTTATCCTTATAAATTTGGTAATGTGACTAATGACCTAGTCCAAACTCCTTTATGTTCCTATGTGGGAGTAGTGTAGTACAAAGAGATAGATTTCTACAAGTCTATAATAAGAACAAAAGTTGTTTATAACAACTAGGGCTCCAAATATTGGTCCAATTGTTCATAGTAACTTGATTTCCATTCCCCTTAGTTCAATCGATCAATAATTCATTGTGACAACTTGTTAATTCGATCCCCATTTCCAGTGTTCCAAATATGTTGTCTCAAAATCATATAGAATCAAACCTAAGGGAATAAACCAAATAATTGGATTTTGAACCAATCCATTGGTATTAACATGCCTTAGCATCCCCCCCTTTTCAATGATGTTTCATTGAATGTCCCTCCACCAATCTCCTCATTTTGCTCAAATTTTGCCTCGTTATCTCTTATCACAATTAGTACTTGACCTTTACTTCATCCAATGATAAGAATGTTCGTTAGCCCACCTTAACACTATACATTTCCCTCCTAACTCTTCATCCTTGACCGAAATTCCGAAATCCAACACCCTTCACAAAAACTTCACTGAATCCTCCTAGTGGGTCTTCTTCTTTTGCATGACACCCCACAAAACTTTTCCCTCCTTGAAGAATAACAAATTACCTAACCTTGGCAATAAGAAACTTCCCACAAATACTCATCCCCAACCTTTTATGCTTCATCGCTCACTCTCCAAACTGTAATGTCCCCATTTTTGGATTCACTTATGTTACTGATTGGGATGCCTGTCAGAGTAGCCGGTTGGTGGTAATAGTGAGCTCAGGAGGTATTGAGGAGTTTTATGGGGCCTGACTCACATTATTCATCGTATTTCATCATCGGGATCCATTCCGCACAACTTGTCCTTGGTTTCGTTGCATTCCGACGATTTCCGTAATTTTGAGTTATTATTGAGTATATTTTAATTAAATTCACTAAGGATGTCATTTTGGGCATAGTGTGTGAAGAAACACCTTAGTGTAATAGCTCATTGGAATTGGGAGGAAAAGATCTAAAGGATAAGATGATGAAAAGTGACTTTTAGTGGCCAGAGAAGCCATAAGGGCAAATTAATCACTTTTTAAAGGAAAAAATGTTAATTAATTAATAAAGTGATTTTATGAAGAAACATTAAAAGTGAATTAAAAGCCACTTGGAGAGAAAAGGTAAACATTGGTATAAAAGAAAGATAGAAGCTTCTATTCTCTCATTATGTTGATTGATATTTTGATGTCTGGCTTCTTAGCTAGAAATCCTATGGTACTTGGGGGTTTTGAGGGTTTTGACTGAATAAACCCTAGAGATCAGTAAGGAGGTGAAAGATCTCTCTGTTCCTAGTCCAAGCTTGGCCAAGGAGGTGAAAGATTCCTCCCTCGACATTCTATTCAGTTTAGATCCATTTTAGTCATTCATTTGTGAAGTAAGGCGAATTGTGAGAAGGGTTCTCTTCAGGAGGGGCGCACCGGAGATCTTGGAGAAGTTCAATTTAGCATTCAGAAGAGATATATAACTCAGATCTTCACTTGCATGTCTATTCCACTTCCCGATCTATTAGATCTTGTAGATTTTGGAGAGGATCTTTGAGGAGATTCATTATTTTGTACCCAGAGCGAAATATTGCTTGGAGGGGCGCATCTGGTATTCAAAATCTTCATATTTTGGGGTTGTATCAGTTTCTACTTGTTGGGATCGAGTTCTATACATCTTGGGAGAATTATTTATGAGGAGATTGGCCATTTCATTGGTGGATTGAGCCTCATCTTCAGCCAGAGCGAATTCAAACCAAGCAGGGCACATATCTTGTCATTGGGGCCATCCTTTGCTGAAGAAATTACACATTTTTGGAGTAGTTGTTAGAAGGATTCTATTGGGAGACTCTTTGCCTTACTTTGGCTGCGTTTTGTATGTATTTACTATTTTCTAGCCATATATCAGCTGTATCAATTACATTTCCGATTTGGAAATTACTGTGTTGGACAACCAAGTGCATATTAAATAAAGCAAGGATTTGAGGTACTATCTTATGGTGTTTAATAGATATTAGTTTCTGATTTATTTGGTTATCATTGCATGTGTTTTCCTTATATATTACATGAATAAATATGGGCCAAATACATCAGAAAATACACTTAAATGAATGCTACAACCATTGCACACAAAGTGTTTGACAAAACACTTCAACCAACCAACTGCAAATAAACATAACAACAAACACAAATTCAGAACAGCCACTCATTGCGAAGGGTTTTAGGTGTTTCATGTGATGTGTTTGACATAAACTTCTTCCCTTAAAATTGAGTTAATTGGGACAGCAAGTATTGAAGTGATTTCAAGGGAGTTGACAGCTTGTATGCCAAGTGTTTGATGAATTTCCTCAACCACATAGATCTGATTTTTACATCAGATTTGGTTGAGAACATTACACAAACCCCGTCAACCCACCTTAACACTATACATATCTCTCCCAACTCTTCTCCTTCCATTTGAATTGCCAAGAATAGTAATATTAACGCCACAAACTCTAACCAATTGAATACCCTTTACAAAAACTTTGTTGGGGGACCTCTTATGCAGTCCCGTGGTCTTCTTCCTCTAGGTTAAACTTCACAACTATTTTCCTTCGACATTCCTCTCCCTGGTGTCGAGGACATGCTAGTTTTAGTTGTTATGGAAGGACGAGGCTTTTGGCCCTTATTTTAATTCTAAATGCTTCCACGTCCCTTGGATGAGTAAACAAGTTGACAATGGACTTTGTTTTTGCTTTAACCATACTTGGATGACATGGATTGTGTTTTTGCTATATAAATGTAAACGCTGACTACATCCTTCTCCATTGGATGAGGAATCTTTTCACATTGTGCAATCCCATGCCTCTATTGGATGCATAACTGGTAGTGTCTGAGAGATCAAGTGTCTCGAATCTCAGCTAGTGGTGCTTATCAAAAGTTAGAATTGGCATTGGCATTAGATGGAAATGATATTGCAATGGCCCAGCATAACATGATCATTGAATCGAGTCAAGTTAAAGCAGAAGCAAAGGATCATATTTTATTTCCATTGATTGTTTGAATCTCCTCTTTCTTGTGTATTCCCTTGCTTCTTCCTCCCCCTCATAGGACTGCCTATGCTGTGGTCTGGTTTGTATGTTTGGAGCTCCATGTTACGTGTTGTTATGCCTGGTCTGGTTTGTGTTGTTATGCTTGTATTGGTCTAGTCTATATGAGTCTATTCTACCCGTATCTGTCATTTGTTTGGTGTGCATGTGTTGTTTGTAATGGCACTAAGAGGTTGAGGTGGAGGTAGGGATCACATCAATTTTTGAATTAGCAGACGTGTGCAAAGATTCAATCATAACTAAATAGAGTATTGTCATCCTCCTCTATTGTGGTAAATTTATGTTCCATCTCTTTGTATCTGTCTTCTATTCTTTTTTATAGATTACAAATTAGATTAGCCTAGTGAGCGAGATCTACAGGAATTAATTTGATTTTATTAATTCGTAAACCAACTAGGTGAGGTGATATGCACTTAGATCCTCATCCATTATTCTGGTAAATTTATGTTCAGTCTCTTTGTGTTTGTCTTCTTTTCTTGTTTTTTTGATGGTAAATTAAAAATTAGATTAGCTGAGTGAGTGATATCTGAGGTCTTCTTTTCTTTTTATTTGATAGCAGCCGTCTCATGAAGATGTGATGTAATGATCCCAAGCCAAATTTTTGCTTGGAACCATTAACTAACCACTGATCTGATTATAAAGTGTTGTGTATGCAGGTTGGCCATGAACATTTCGGCCTTAGGGTTTATTCCATTATTCAGCCAATGATTATACAAGTATTATTGCCATCATATGAAGAACATCAATACACACAAGATAGGAACCACAAGCAATAGCTGAACTTTATTATAAGAAAGCAAGCACCTGATACAATGACAAAGTAGATCTGGAATAGCTTCAGATGGCTTCAAGACAATAAGATAGCTGCATACAAAAATGCTCCTRGAGCTACATGCAAGCCTCCCAAAGGCTGTAGATAGAAGATGAACTCTCAACTGCAAAACTAGGGTTTAAGCCCAACCCCTAAGCAACTTGTACGGCCTTGCTGGGTGAYGGTACAGCCTGCTGAAGACAATGGACATCAAGGGTTCGGCCTTCATGAAGATGAAGCCCCCCAAACACTGTCAAACTCGTCCAAATGATAGATCAAGGCACTAGAAGCCTCCTACTGAAGTATGGAGCTCAAACATTGAAGCCTCCTCCTCGAACTGTAGAAACCCTAGAGTGGTATGACCCTCTTGAAACCCCGAATATAGCCAATAGTACGGCCTAGTTAAATATGGGCTCTGAATCCCTTGAAACTCTCTAGAATGATAGATCGGGCCACCACAAGCCCTTGAGAGAAGTTTCAAGGTCAGATCTAGCCTATGGGCTTCTAGATTTGAGAAACACCGAATCACCAAATCGTCCCCTTCTTCTTGAAATCTTCTCAACTTGCAAATAGATGATAGGGATGTGGTAACTCCTCCAAGAAGCCCTCAAATTGATGAGCAAGGGCTTGCAAGCAAAACCCTAATGCTGAAAACCTTCAAAGCCTCTTCACTATGCTAGATCGAACTCTTCCTCATCCAATAATGCGCCCCTGCAAGAAAACCCTAGCTGGTACGGCCCTACTGATCCAACTGGTACGACCCTGCTAGTCCTCCTGGATAGATGATAGATGTAGAATGGTGTGGGTAGAGTATTTCATCCCCGAGACCAAGCTTGGAACAAGGTGAGTGGAATCTTTCACCACTGAGTTGTTCACTAGGGTTTGTAATATCAAAACCCTCAAAACTGTATGCTCAAGAGCATCAACAAGCAAATACCAAAATCCAGAATGAATGAGAGGTGCACCCTAGCCTTCTCTTTATACTTTTCTTATGTTTCCTTGTTGAGTTAAGTTAACCTTTAGGGTTAACTCCTAACTCAACCTCCAACGCTTCTATTCCTTCATTGAGTTATCTTTTTAACTCTTTTTACCTTTTCATTAAGTCAACTTAAGAATATAACCTTAGTTTGGTTGACTTTTCCCCTCAGTGTGAGACTATGGCCTAGCGGGGACACCTAGACCACTAAGTCTTCCAAAATCTCTTCATCAAGAGGTGGGGGACATTACATGTGAATACCAACTGCTGCCATCTCAAAATCATTCACAAGAGGATAATCGTGCACTTGACATGAGGGAGGCAGAGATTTCTCTCTGAAAAAGCTGTAGAGGAGGTTAATCAGTCATACAAGAAGAAGAGACGATACAATAGGGACCTGCTAAGGCTGTGGCTGTACCAAATTCTCTACCATGTATGGTGTGCCAGTAAATCATTCACAAGAGGTTAATCATGCACTTGACATGAGGGATCATGCAATTGACATGAAGGAGGTAGAGATTTCTCTTTGAAAACGTTGCAGAGGAGGTTAATCAGTTTTACAACAAGACAATATGATACAATAGGCCTGCTAAGGCTGTGGTTGTACTAAATTCTCCACCATGTTAAACAATTTTCTATCCATATTTTAGTGCCCGTTGGATGTATTATAAGCTTCCAGAAAGACAATCAAGCAGAAGGGGATTGCAGAAGAGGTTTTGGGTGGAACTGAAGAAGCAAGAGATAGACAAATACCACAAAGCAAAGGACTGACCCAGAACATGGGTACCCACCTTTTTATTTTTCTTTTAGTCTATCTTTAGAAAACTTTAGTTTATGGTTGAAATGTATCTATGTTATCTGCCATCCTCTGGAGCAGATAAATAACGCAAACAAGAAGACTGTCTGGAGCTATTTATAAGTTTTGCTTTTAGGTTGGTTGGACTGTGGCTTGGTGTGTAATGTCCCCATTTTGGGACATTATTACATTACAGAGTGTTATGCCTATTAGAGTAGCCAGATAGGGGTGACAGCGAGTTCGAGAGATATTGAGGGGTTTTATTGGGCCTGACTTGCATCGTTCATCATATTTTATCATCAGGATCCATTCTGCACAACTTGGATTTGGTTCCGTTGCATTCCCATGATTTCCGTAATTTTGAGTTATTATGGGTCATATTTTAATTAAATTAACTAAGAAGGTCATAATGGGCATATTACTTGGAGAAACCTCTTAGTGTAATAGCTCATCGGAATCAGGAGGAAGAGCACTATAGGATAAGATGATGAGAAGTGACTTTCAGTGGTCAGAGAAGCCATAGGGATGGATAAATCACTTTTTAGAATTAAAATGGTTAATTAATTAAGTGATTTAATCAATGAATAATAAAATAAAGAAAAATTCACTTGGAGAGAAAAGGTGAACAGGTATAAAGGAGAGATAGGGGCCTCTATTCTCTCATTATGTTGATTGATTATTTTGTATTCAACCTCTTGGTTTGGAGAGCTCTTAGAGCTTGGGGTTTTGAGGGTTTTGGTGACAAACCCTAGGATTGGTTTCAGTGTTGCAACAATACACCCTAGCTAGTCATTTTGTGGGAAGAGATCACTCTGATTTCTTCATTGTGCTTCATCGTTAGCAGATTTACATTCAGTAGCTGAGTTATATCTCTGGAGGAAGATTTGGTGAGGGGAGGCCGAGTTTGGTTGAGTAGAGGCCGAGTTCCTTATGTAGAGGCCGATTCACCTTTTTGGCAACAGTGTGAGGGGCTTTGGAGGTCGCATTCTCAGCATAAGCTGCACAGAGCACTTGTGGAGGCTGCACTGGATATTTTACAGCAGATTGATGAGTGCAGATGACATACCATCCATTGCATGCAACGTGCAGGGGTTGTGATGGCCAACTTGGTTCAGATCTGCTCCAGATTGGTCAGTTCCAGCGCCTATTCTCTCAGATTTGTTCCTGTGTATGTGGTCAGAATTTAGGAAGTTATCAGATCTACCATGGCTGGTCTAGTTTGCTGATACAACAGTTAGAATAAAATTGTTTTGGTGCCATCAAATGTTAGCAATGTTTCTATATTGACTGGGCCGATTTCCTTGGAAACTTTCATGGGGTTTGGGGACTGTTTCAGTAGTTGTTTTCAGTACCAATATTCATGCTCTTCGCCCAGCAGATTGTTCCAACAAACACAAATGTTCTTCTATGTCAGATCCATACTAAATCGAACCTTATTTGTGAGTTGTTGTTGTACTGTTCAGAATTAGAGTGATATTAAACAGAGCATTGTGGTATATTTCTTGTTGTTGTAACATTGTGTTTGAGATCATTATCTATTGTGTATTTGTTGTTCCAAACTGCATGCAATAA
Source organism: Picea mariana (assembly GCA_032191745.1). Lineage (NCBI taxonomy): Eukaryota > Viridiplantae > Streptophyta > Pinopsida > Pinales > Pinaceae > Picea > Picea mariana. Next base: position 9,983 of record JASDQU010682303.1, on the reverse strand, counting down.
TATTATAGTTGGCATACAAAACCCTATGCAAACACCATAAACATATTAGCAACCAAACCAGAATGACAATAGCAGCAATAAGTGGTATTTGACATGAGGTCGGGATCTACAGCCAAGTATTTGACAGGAGTAAGAAACCCAGAAAATTACAGCATTTAATACAAGGGGAATTACAGTGGGTTCTAGTGCATGCGAGCCAAGTGTTTGTTAAAAGTCTCGACCAGAAATTCATCCAATAACTAACAGTGGTGGAAAGGGGAGTTATTCAGTGGGCTTTGAGGTTGTTGGTCAACTGTTTGACGAAAGTCCATACCAAGAAAACACCAAAATATCACAGCAGTGAATAGAATTTTATATCAGCAATGGGTGGCGACATTACAGTGGTATCAGAGCATGGTCCTCTGCAGCTGTGAGGTTTTGAAGGGTAGCATTGACAGCAGATACATGAGAAAGATGGAAAATCAGTTGGAACAGCAGGTGTTTGAGGTGGGAATGAGGTTACAGTCACCCCCTCACTTCAAAAACACTCTTCTTAAAATTCTCAAACAAGCAGCAGAAGTTTTATCTAAGGTGGGTCAGTCTCCTTCACAGGTTATGTTGGATGCAATACACCCATTAAGGGAAGCTCTAGTTATGCCAAAGTTGTTGAGACATCAAGATGGAGAGGTGTCACTTAGGGTGGCCATATGTATAACTGATATCACCAGAATCACAGCACCAAATGCTCCATACAAAGATGATGTGTTGAGAGACACCTTCCAGCTTATTATCATTATTTTCCGAGGGTTGGATGATATAGCTAGTCCCTTTTTTGGAGAGAGGGTTTACCATTTTGGAAACAGTGGCCAAGATTGAGTCATGTGTTTTGATGCTAGACATTGGGTGTGCTGACTTGATCCTTGATATGTTTCACATTTTCCTCTTTGTTGTCAGTGGAGATCATCCAGAAAATGTGTTGACATCTATGCAAGCCATTATGACTTGTATTTTGGACGAGACTAATGATAGTCCAGAGCGGCTGGTATCACTTATACTAGCTTCCTTGGGGAGAGAAAAGGAGGAGGTTTCTTTGGCTAGACGTAGACTTGCTATGAATGTAGTGGAGCAGTGTGCAAATAAGCTTCAGCCATATGTGACTATATCATCCGGTGACACTAGCATGTGGGATGAACAGGCTGATAGCAGGACAATGCATGAGGAGGAGTTGACATCTTCATCCTGTATAGAGGCTTGTGATGATCTTGGTGTGAGTACACCTAAGTATGATGAGGCATTGACACTGGACGAGTCACCTTTGGAGACCGATATTATTTCGCAGGAGGTGCGCATGATTGGGGACCAGAGTAGCACATCGGATACAGGGGAACATTCTTATGGAGAGCCACACCATTTGGCAATGCAACTGAAGGTTAGTGAGGATATGATCGTGGTAGCTATGGGACACTTTGACACTACACATGCACTGGTGGCAGATTATTGTTGCAGGGCCTAGATGGCACGGGTTAGTTCAGATGGGGGACTTGTCATTGATGACTTCCATACGCTCAGGGAGAGAGTGACTGTGATGAGGGACAACTACCAACAGTTGTCGATGGATAGGGATTACCTATTGGAGGTTGGCGAGATGTATCACAGGGCACTGAGGGAGCAGGAGGTTGAGGTGGACCAACTCACTCATGAGTTGGAGAGCACATGAAGATTCTTGGAAGGCACACAGATAGCCCTTCAAGAAACATGATCCAAATTAGAGGAGCTCCTTGAGGAGACTAGTCAGAGATGCACTACATCTATCTCAACAGGGAGTTCGACATATCATTCAGGCACATTGCTAGAGGATGTTGGTGGTTTAGCCGTAGAGCACCAATTGATGGAGGAGCATGAGGAGTACCCAGGATCATTGATGAGTATGGAGAGATATGATCGAGAGACACAGGAGGATGTCCATGGGTCACAGGGACCACTCTTCACGAGGGGTTTTGAGACAGTTGGTCATACAGATGCTCATGGGGATTCCAGAGCTAGGGACAGTTATGAGAACACTTCCATTTGTGTTCCGGGATTGACTGACCTTCATATATAGGTTGACCCAGTAGTACACCCAGGAGCCATGAGGTTGCAGGAGTATACAGGAGATTACATGAGTATGCAGGGACATACAGTGATGAGTGGTAGTTCACAGAGACATACAGAGGTGTACAATGGGATTCAGGAGGACACACTGGATTGTAGGGAGGAGATGTACTTCGTAGAGCATGGAGATTCCTCTCCCTTGCAGTAGTATACAGATCTGGGAGATCACCTTCACAGTAGCAGCAATACCGATGATGGATGGAGAGTGATTGAACCGCAGATTGTGGAGATACCTACTGTTGTACTCGATGGTTGGTGTTCAGTGATAAGTACATGCGCTTATTTACCATGGGTGCCAGTGGACGAGCTTTTGGTCAAGTCCTTGGGATTGACCAAATCATATGATACTTTCCAATCCTATAGTTGGTTGCAGATATTTATGATAGCCTTTCT
>JASDQU010682302.1:41253-59620 GCA_032191745.1 Picea mariana | reverse complement strand
TAGCATGATCAACCTCCTCCTATGTGATTGGTCTCATGAGGGATTTATTTTGCTCATGGGTTATTAGGGTGGGGATGTGTTGAGTGATGTGGCGAATGGAAGACGTTCTATCAAGAGGAGGTTATGAGAAAAGCTATTTGTAGCAGGTGACTAACTCTTCTTCAATGTCTACATGGTCCAGTAGAGTGTTTCCCTGTGAGTCCTCAAGTTTCGTAATGCGGTTGATGTACCATATGTGGATCATGGAGCGATGGAAGAAACTTTTGTTTTTTTCCCCCTCCTTTATCCATTGGACCCGAGATTTCTACTTCCAAAGGATCTCCTCCTATTTGTGGCATCCCACAAGTCGCTTCTTTAGAGGCGTTTCCTCTTGTAGCAAGGATTCCAAATATCATGAGACAATGGATTCCTATTGAATATCATCCATGCACTGTTCAAGGGATTTTTTAGCAAGGAAAATGTCACCTAATACGTTTTTGTTCCAGTCTCGAAGCTATTGTTTGCAATTTTTAGGAGTTGTTGGAATTTATACATCTGTGTGCCATACTCAATTTATACGTTGGTTCACCAGGTGCAGGAGAGCTTCAAGAAATCCGGGTGGGTTAACCAGAATTTCTCAAAGTGGAAGGGTTTATACTTTGGTGTCGTTGTTGTCACTACCCAAAGTTGGACTCGCCAGTAGTCTGATCTGACATTTGGGAGGATGTCTGCCTCAATGAGCGGACCTTCAAGCATTATGTTTTCCAAAATTAGAAAATGATCCAAGCGGATAGCAATGTGTTGAGTCCCCGCTCGTTTGTTGGTCCAGGTAAAGGGGTCATTCCTTATCTCAATGTCGATTAGATTGAGGCTATCTATGAGATGGAGAAACTTGTTGTTGTCTTGATCCAAGCGCTTCAGGACCCCGCTTTTTTCCTCTAGGGTGAGGATGATATTGAAATCTCCTCCCAAGATCCATCTCTCTTTTCCTCTTAGAGTGTTAATGTAAGGAATACTATGTAATAAGAAATCTTTCTCTTGATTGAGTTGGGGGCCATAAGAATTAGTAATGATGTATTCTTTCCTAGGTTATATGGCTCTGTATTTAGCGGTGATCATCCCCACTGTTATATAGGCTGGTTCCAAAATTATTGTTGTCGGGTTCCAGAGTACGGCGAATCCCCCTGCTACCCATTGGAGTTGTTGTAGGTGAAGTTACAATGCCTCCAACATATTTTCAATGTTTCTTCTTCCATGTTTTCTGCACATTTGGTTTCCTGGAGTAATATATGGATTTCCTGATTTAACACAATTTTGAAGGATCCTTTGTTTGGATCTTTTGTTGAGACCTCTAATATTTCAAGTGATGATCTTCATCATACTTAATTGCGGGGAGAGAGAAAAGAGCCTTCTGAGAGGCGTTGTATTTTCCTTGAGTTAATCATGAAGTTTCCTACCTCTTTGATTAGTTGGTGTGTTGACGTGCACCCCTATCTCTTGCTTTCTTTCTGGTTGTGCTTGGGATCTGAATCCATCTCCAGATGTATGCCTAGGCGAGAGGTGTCCCTTGTTGTGGAGTCAATGAAAACCTTGTGAACTTTCCTAAGTTTCTCCACTGGGATGGATTGTAGTTTTTTCTAGTTGAATGCGTCCTCCAACTCAACGAGGTCAATGTCCTCAAGTTCCTTTTCATCTATCTTCATTATGATGTCCCCATCGTCATCATCTGGATTGTTTCTTAGTGTTGTGTGGGCTTGGGGATTATGGCTTGAGATATGTTCTAAAATTGGATCAAGGGTTTTCTTTCCCTTACTGCTTCCTTTGCCTGGTTCTGTAGTTTTGTGGGGGTTTTCTACTTCCTCTTTGTTCGGTAGTTTGTTGAGAGCATCGAAGGAATTAATAGTTGGGATCTTATTGATTCATGTCTGTGTGGATTTTTTCGATGTGTGTTTCTTCCGTCCCTGCACTTGGTTGAAGCCATGTTGTTACTTTTCCTCTACTATTGGTTGAGTTGGTGCATTGAGGGGGTAGTCTCTGAAGAGATTCCCATGTTCGTGACATTTCCGGGATCTAAAAGGGATGTGTTCATAGTTGATGGTCTGGGTCCATTCGTCATCTTTATACTCTATGGTGACAGGTCCTGGAAGGGCTTTTGAGATGTTCATGTAAACACAGATTCGTGCGTAGGAAGTGTATTTTCTCTGCTTCATGGCTTCTGAGGATTTGACATACCTTCCTAGCATATTTCCAATGCCCATAAGGATTTCCTCAAGCCAGAACTTCTCGGGAAGGAAGTACAAGCGTATTCAGACAGGGGCACAAGCAAAGTCCTCTTTTTCCGAGAAGAAACGATCTATCTAGAACCTTAAATACAATCCAACCGAGTTGTAGAAGTAGGGACCATTTTCGAAAACCCTATATTTATCCTCTACACTGTAGAATATGATTGTGAAGAAGCCCTTCCATCTTAGTTGCATCTCATAGTCACCTTTTAGATTCCACCAATTCTTGATCCATTTCATGAGATCCCTCTCTCATGGTCAAATCCCTAAAATTTTTCTGATCAAAGCATGATCTTTCATAAACTGTTTGTGTTCTCCTACCCTGGTATATTTTATTACTTATTTTTTTGTCATTAACGCTTGAGTTATACATTTACTTGTTCCCAGTTCCGAGATTCCTTTGAATGCGAACGCTCGACTTCCATGTCCATACTTTTCCGTTCATAAGAGGACTTTTTGACCCCTCTATACTAGGTCATGTTGCGTGGGAAGGCGGGTACAGTGCTACGCAGATTGGTGCAAAGGAGGGTCTGGTGCCGCATAGGGTAGAGCATGCAGCCAGTGGAAACCCTAGCTCGAAATCGGCCCCAATATACCTATCCAATTTTTTTCATTTGTTACAAATAGACTGTGTCAAAAATTTTGTAACTATGTCAACACAGAAAATGATCAGCAAATATCTTTGAAACCCTAAACTAGTCCCTTAATCCGTCGTCAAGCCACTACTTAAAACTCTCTGTTACAAATAAAACTTAAAACACAGTGGCAGAAATCCATGCAATTCTGGTATAATCCGATTCATTTTCAGTTTGGAATAGATTACCAGAAATAGAATCCCAAAATGATGGAAAGACAACAGCGGAAAGCCATGATAACGTATCATGGATTTCCGCTGTTGTCTTTCGATCATTTGGGATTCCATTTCTGGAACCGGGAATCTATTCAAAGACTATACTTCAATCGGAATTGCAGATTGTCGTCTTCAAAGAAGGATGATTCAATTCTCTGGGTTGCAGAGTTGAAGCTATCAACGAGATTGGATCTTTGGGCATGATCAGAACTGATACAAATAGATTTAAACTCGATACACCTTTGACAACACAGTTTAAATTAAGAAAAAGTTTGTCCTTAGGAACGAGTGGGCCCATGATCTTGTGCAACTAGGTTACGGTTGGTCGGTTCCCTCTTTCAAGTTGGAAAAAAAGTTCTCAGAATCGTACGCTCAGAAATTTTTGGGAATCACAGTGGTACTTCAAGAGTTGGGAACCGATCACTTCCGCAAAATGGCAATCAAATACCATAAAATCTTAGAGATTAGATCCATTTTAATAAAGATTCTATTAAAAATTGGGATCTATTGTTTTCAGTGGTAAACCTATTGGGATCTATTGTTTTCAGTGGTAAACCTAGTTCCAGAAATTGAGATAAAGGAAATTTTCTTGTAATGAAGGAGATCCATAGATGTGATAGGAATCTAATCATTTTTTTTATAATGTAAAATGAGAGATATGATTTGTAGTTTAAAAAAATTGATTGTGAGTTTTATTGGAAAATAATAATAATAATAATTTATGAATATTATAATAAAAATATTTTATGAATTTTAAAAATATTTTGTAAATATAATAATAAAAATATTTTATTATTTTGAGTTAAAAATGGAAAAAATTATCATAATATAAATAAAAAAATTAATATATATATATATATATATATATATATATATATATATATATATAATTTTGGGTAAGAGATTAAATTGTAAGTGGTATTTGGTTTGATGTAAGAAATTAAGATTAGATGTTAATAAAAAATATATGACTCTTTTGGAGATAGTTTTAGCTATGACCAAAAGGGAAAGTAGTTTTTTTTTTGGATATTCAGGTTAAAACTACATTTTTGGTTTTACTACTAAGTCATTTCAAGTGGCATCTCATTCTTTATGTCATTCCTTAAACAACAATGATGAGTTAGTTGGACCAATGATTTATGATAGACTTTACTACCTTCCAAAAATACAAAGAAGGGGGTTAACTTAACCAATAGCAATAATACAAACATGATATAAAACATGTTATAATAATACATTAAAATGAAATTAAAATGGACAATAAAAATATTAATTTAGTTCAATTAATCTAAGAACCATCAAATTGAAATACAAATCTTTAGGTGTTTATTGTAAATCTTTGATTTGAATCCTTAAAAAAATTAAATATTTTAATACTTAAAAGATTCACAATTAAAATATATTTAATTACTTCTACTTACATATATTAATTAATATTTACTAACACAACACATTGTTGACACCATGATTTAATAGAAAATAACTACTTAAAATAACTAATAAATTAAATTGACAATAATATTTCTTAACCAAAATTACTTCAAATTCGTGTTTCAATTATTAATTTTTTTTTATATATTATTATTTATATATAAATAATTATTATAATCTAATCAACTTTATTTTTAATTTTATATAAAATATTGCATTAAATTAATTTCTTAACAAAAATTATTTCAAATTCTTGTTTCAATTATTAAAAAAAATAAAATTCTATAATATTATTTAAATATAAATAATTATTATTTAAAAAACATTAAATCCAATAAACTTTATTTTTACTTTTATATAAAATATTACATTAAATTAAATCAAAATCATTAGTGAAAATAATTTTAAATATGATGATTTTTTATTCATCCCTTCTTACGTCACATACGATGCTTCATGGAGTTGTATTTAAATACTTGTACTTTATGCACTTGTTTTTTTCTTAACTAGCTCATTATCGAAGGCATACAAATTTACTGCTAAAAAAAATACTTTGGCTAGAGTGTTGCAAATTCAGAGTTTATTTCAAAAACTTATATAAGCTTATTCCTTCTTCAATCTTCCTATTTTATAAAAGTCCTACTATAGTAGAGCAGATAGTATCTTAGAACATATAATTACTGCTGAGGAGAAGTCAGAAAGTAGATAGAGAATAAAAACACGATAGAGACATGCCCGTGTATCGAGACCTTCAAACCAGCTACAACTGCCCTATTTTATTTTAAAAAGAAAAAATGATAAATCTCTCAGTAATTAGATACACGTTTCAAATGAAGATTATAAGAATAAGTTTTCAAATAAAGATTATAGGAATAGGTTCAAGAAAAAATGCATATTTGTAAAGGGAATAATTGGATTTCAAGTGGAGTTATGTGCATCATTATAATTTTCAATAACAAGTTATGGGTTAAGGGGTCTTTTATATGGTGTTAGGAGGAAACTTAGGCTTTATATGTTAGACAAAGATTTCATGTATTAATGACCAAGAACAACAACTTGGACCCAGACACATGATTTTCCAAGTGTATCATTTCACTCTTAGTGGGCATATTGGCAACATTAGGGTGTTTGGAGAAGTAGGTATCGATATGAAGACTTGGACCAAGGTCGGGTAATGAAACTTGTTCATTAGACCTAAAAAGTAGCTTCCAAGGCTCAAGAGCCATCAATGTCCTCAAACCACCATCAAGAACTCTCAGCCAGATATTTGTCCTTTGAATTGCAATATGGACACCATTAGAAGGTTTTGAACACCAAGTATGAGTTGTGGGGCATTAGAAATGGTCGAGGTAGGAAAATTGACCCTTAGGACCTAAAGTGATCTTTCAAACATCCAAATATACAAATAATGCCTCAAACCACCACACCTAACATGTTACGAGTATCATCTCCCTCTTAGTTGGGATATGGGAAACATTAGAATGTTTTGACCTCTAGATTTGAATCGTGTTGCCTTGACCATGGTTGGGGAAGGAAACCCAAGCCTCAAGCCCTAAAGGTAGCTTCTAGGGATAAAGGGACATGAACAAGGACTTGAACCACCACATAAGACATTTTTATTTGATCTTTAGCCCTTAAGAGGAGATATGGGCTCTATTAGAAGGTTTTTAAGATGAGATTTGGGTCACCATGCCTTGAACATGGTTGTGGGAGGAAACCCTAGCCTTAAATCCTAAAGAAATGTTCCAGGAATTTGGGGCCAAAAATGTCACCTCAGAAAACCAAACATGATCTCTCGAGGTTATCCATGGCCTTTGAGTAAGAATATGGACATCGTCAAGAGTTTTTAATCAATAGGTATGAGTATCTAGGAATTAAACACGATAAATGGAGGAATCTCAACATTAGGCTCTAAGGCAACTTCTAGCGCTCAAGGTTCATGATTAACACCTCAAACCACCATAGATCACCTCTCAAGGGGATATTTGGCTTTCAAGTGGGGATATGGGAATCATTAGGATATTTTGAGCACTAGGTATCAATATTGGGTCCTTTGACATGATTAACAGGGAGGAAACCTATGCCTTAGATCTTAAATTAAGCTTCCAAGAATATAGGGCCAAGAACCACATGTTGAACCACCACAATGGACATTTCTAGAATATCTTTGATCTCGGGATGGGGATAGTCAGACATATGAGGTTTTAAACATGAAGCATGAATCTCTAGACCATGGATATGGTCAATGGAACAAATCCAAATGTTAGGCCCCAAAGGAAGCTTATATGATTCTGGGCTAAGAATGACATTTTGAACCACCATAATTTACCTCTCAAGGGAATTATTTGCCTCTAACTAGGTATGTAGGTACCATTAGATGTTTTGATCACTTTGTATGGGTTTTAGGGCCATCGACATGGTAAAGGGAGAAAATATGAACCTTAGGCCCTAACAGAAGCTTCTATCCATCCAAGGAAAAGAAAGATGCCTCAAAAAACCACACATGCCTCCTTGGCCTATGATTGGGATGTCACTATCATTAGGTGGTTTTGAGTACTAGGTTTGTGTGTCAATGACTTAGCAATGATCTAGGGAAGAAGTCCATTCCTTCTAGAAATAATCTAGGGAAGAACGACCTGGAAATAATCTAGAGACCTGGAAATTGATAGCAGAACTCTCGTTAGGAATAAAAGGCCTTCTTGCGGTGATTGGAAGCCAAATCATCCCCTAAAGCAAATATGTCATCCTTCTCTTTGTGTTATATATCGAGCTATCGTCTCTCCTCATCAAGGTTATCCCAAAGGATACTGCCATAGATCAAGAGTCCCCGATAGTTCCTTCTCTCGTCAATGTGACAATGAGCTTCTGGTTTCAAGGGTGTAATAGGAGGCCTACCATGCAACAACAAATTATCAGGATAATACTCTTTAGCACTTCCAAAGACATCTAAATGAAGTCAAAGATGAGGTCAGTGTGGAGGAGACATGACGACGAAATCATAGGTAGCATAGATGACAATCCAATGGGTATTGAACGTGGGAATAACCAGAGCTCGGGAGACCAGGTATTAGAAAAAAATAGAACTCTACTGACACATTAAAACTTTAATGGGACATATGCTCTAGATAATGCAAGATGCTTGACTACTATCCAATTATAACTCGACAACGACCACTTGTTGATCGAGCAAATTTATCTCTCCTTCCTTCCTCCAACAACACTCCGACGGTCTTAGTCCCTACTCACAATGTGCAACTTGTGTTGATATTATGGTAGTTGTGGGAGGTATCAACCTCCATGTGTAACCTCTGGCTATATTAGAATATTCTTGAAGCTAGAAAACCCCTAAATAGATATGTAGAAACCCTAGATGACAAGGCAACTCAATATACGAATTAATATTAAAGTATTAACCTATAGAAGAAGAAGTCAACCTAGACAGTTGATAAAGAGCACTATAAATAGAGGGTGTTTGAGTTCATTTGGACACACACTCACACTCAAGTCAAGTGGTAAGCAAGTCTAGAGGATGAGTGCAGCTACAACTACTGTAATTGGGTATTGGTCTTGGTTCCTCGTTTTGGGACTTTCTACTTGGTGCGCTATCTTTGAGAGAGACATTCTCTCTCTCTTGGTTATTTATTGGGTCTGGTACTGCCTCCGGAATCATTCTATCTATCAAAGGTTATGGTGCTTGGCGATGGTTTTGTGCCTATGTTTGGGGGACAATATTGTGATATTGTCTATGTTGAAACAAACACATCGAATATTTTAGTAGGTTATGGTCCCATACTACCTTCAGACAGTCTAGCCACTGGAAGGTAGATCGATTGTTCCTTGGCAAGCTCATTGTGGCACCAGTTGCAGTTGCAACTAGAATTTCTTAATCTGCAGCTACAACAAACCCTGACTTAATTCTTTGGGCACTTCAAGTGATAAGTTTGGCATAATTCCTAGAATTTCTAGTGCACCTTAGCCTAGCGCACATCTTCGTACATTCATCTAGCAAAAACATCAAGGTTGAATTTTTGGTTAAAGTTAAAGTTTGACTAGTCAAAGTCAAAGTCAAAGGAAATCATGAATTACTCCATGAAGTTAGAGAACAAGCTAGAAGGAGCTTCAAACTTCAGAGCATGGAAGAGAAGGATTGACATCATTCTTTTCCAAAACAAATTTCTAGATATCATGAAGGGCAAGGTTGTGGAACCTTAGCTCGAAGCAGGAAAAGAAAATGAACCTCAGAACATTGCAACAATCTAGAAGTTCAAGTACAATGAAATCAAAGCTATGAGTATCATTGTGGAATCTATAAAAGATCACTTGATACCCTACATATCCAATCTTGACTCATCCAAGAAGTTGTATGATGCCCTAACTAACCTCTTTATAGTTAGAAATATTGGACAAGTAATGAGTTTGAAGAATGAGCTTCTTGACACAAAGACGACTAAGGATGAAATTGTAGCCTCATGCTTTGTGAGGATTTATCAATTGAGATATCAAATAAAATCTATTGAACAAGTTATTCCATAAAAGGAAATTGTTAATATAACACTTAATGGTCTTTCTAGATCAAGGGATGCATTTGCTGAGACCATGAATACAATAAAGGAGTTTCCAATGTTGGAAGAAATTTGGACCTGTTCAACACAATAAGAGACAAGGATAAACTCAAAAGGAAGATCTCATAAGGAAGAGGATGTTCAATCCTATGTAACAAAGTTCAATAAACTTGAAGGTAAGAAAAGATTTGGTTCAAGAAATAAATTTAATCATAAGAGAAATATGTCAAAAGTACAATGTTTTCGATGAAATGAATATGGCCACTACAAAAGGGATTTCTTCAGCCGCCAATGATGAAGAACCTTCAAAGAAATCCAAACATGAAGAAACTGATTTCTTCTACAACTCATCTCTTATAGGATCCCTTGAAGATGACCCATGGATGATCAATAGTAGAGCTTCAAGACATATGATCGGTGATCGTGAAAATATCTTAAGCATGAAGGAAAAGGAAACTGAGCTCATAAAGTGGAATTTGGAGACAATAACTCTTATGTAGTCAAGGGAATTGGAAAATCTTCTATCAAAATGGAATCAGGTAACAATGTTCATCTTAGCAATGTTTAATATGTTCCTGGTTTGAAAAATAATTTATTATATATTTTTTGCTTGGAAGAAAAAGGAGATAGAATAGCCTTTGTCGATGTGTAATGACCCCATCGTTACTACTACAAGTGAAGCAGTAAGTGCAATTTTTTTTTATAAAGGAATACAACTACGATTACAACTTAGCAACACATTTGTCGTTGAGCACCACATCCGTAGAAGAGGCTATAGACAACTACGACTGCACGCACTAGCACAAGAGAAAATGGGCGAAACATGTGTAAAACAACAGAGAGAAATGACTACCTGTCCGAATCAAACATGACAACGTCTACATGCTAAGGGACAACATCCGCCATCCCGACACAACGCCCTTGACGGCCAGTGACTAGAACCACTATGGCGCACAGACCCAACGCATGAAGGCATTCAACCCATGTGCCAACAAAACTTACAACGATCAACAACACCCACAATGGGAAGCACCGAATCTGACCAAGTTATCAATCATCGCTATCCAATAGGGCGCACCATGACCCCCTCATCTGGAATCATGTCGTCCTCCAGGTGATAGACGTGATGATAACCCTGGTGCAACATATCCTAACAGGACCAAGGACTCAAGAATATCCAGTGTGCTAGGAGCCGAAATCACTGACGAGAAGACTAGACCCACGCCCCAAGAAACAGGTAAACAAGACTCAAGATGACAACATTCAAGGTGAAAGTGAAAGCTATTACATGACTTTGCCAACCACCAACCACTAATTGTTACGCAAGATGTGTAAGTGCGAGGGGGTGAACTGTTACCAAGCTACTAAGGTCATAAACGTTATCACAAGGTGAACTAAGTTAGGTGCTGAACAACACAAGAAACGTTGATTAACAAATACCCATTGTCCATTAAATTAAGAGAACCATTGATCTACGATGCTTATATAACAATGAATTTATTCCATTCCCTTTAGGTGTCGTTCTTTATTCCATTAGATAACACCCTGCCCTTCAATTATATTTTAAATTAGCAGTTTGTATCTCTGTGAATCAATTCACTACCATCATGACGGGTAGGACATTCAATATTAAATCTCCACAGTAATGTGAATCATGTTGTTCATTATACACTACATAATTTTCGTCTATTATTATGCATAACCATATAAAAATGCCAGTCCATTTAACCATGACAACTGTCAATACGGTCACACAATCAAGATGACCAAGAGTATTAATGGTTGTCAATATTACATCACATAGTATGATAACACTGCATATTATATCATTGTCCTATAAATCAATACCTCTACTGTGACATCCGAACCATACCTCCATGCCACGCACTATCCTATCAACAACCATCATAAAATTGCCAAGGAACTATTAGCTACTAAATACATCACAGTGACAGCCGAAAGGGGCTGGGGCATATTTATACAAAAAAGTAGATGAATAAATAAAGGCACAGGCATAAATAACGTTGTCATAAAGATATATAAAAATGCATGTAATCACCATTCCCGACGGTAAAAATGTCATCCCAATAGCAAAAACACTAACCACCAGAATCATAATGATATATATAGAAAATCATAGGCTAATATAAACAAGTCATCATGATACATATAAACACGCAGGGAATCACCATTCCTGCAGGTAAAAATGCCATCCATAGGAAAAAATGCCATCCACATGAATCATAATGATATATAGAAAATCGCAGGCTAAAGTAAACTAGTCATAATGATACATATAAACACACATACAATGGAAATTACCAGGCTGGAAAATGGTTGTCTATCGCTATCCTGTAAACTGAAACAGATATAACCCAATCACTATCTACCATCCTATCTATATAATAATTAACTTATTAATTCTGCCATCTATCTCTATCCTGTAAACTGAAATGGATATGCCCAATTAGATAATTAATCTAGAACAGATATGAAAAACCCATCACTATCCTATAACTGAACAGATATAACCAAATGTTGTCTAAACTAGATCAAATATGAAATAGTGGTTGTCCTTTAAATCTCGATAACACAGTCTATCCACATAATATGTGGCTGGGAAAAAATATGGGGGAAATCATCTCGAATTGTTGTGTAAAACACAAAGATAATTCGGGTGGGGAGTGTTAGGTAATTTTAAATACAATCATTGTTTTACATGGCTTGTTTAACATTAGCATATTAAAATGCTAGCATTGAATTCGCTAGTTTTAAAATAATTAAAACTCATAATAATTTTCAATATCAAAAACCCATAATTGAAGGATTAAACGGATTACGATGCATATCAAAAAGGATTAAAAGGATTCGAAAGGATTAAACGCGTCTTTAAAAGGATTAAATCGCATATTAAATTCACTATTAATATTCATCCTCACATAGCGTAGTAAAACACGGTCATTAAATTGCCAGTTTTAAAAGGATTTACAAATAATTTAGCAGGAAATTAAAACATATATCACTGCCATAATAATGTTGACTTAAAATCGCCAAGGAAAAATCGCCCAGAATAAAAATCGCAGTAATAAAGATTCTATTCACAAGCAATAAAAGGGTAAATTCATAGGGTAAATTCGCCAACAAAAATTAATAACTTGCAGAGGAAAATTTGCAGGCTAGATGGATTATAAAAGCAGAGAAAAATAAGGTAATAAAACACAGAGTTTAATAAAAACACAGAGGGTATTAAGCAGTTCGTGGAGAGAACTGATAAACAATAGCATAATTACTCAATCACAAGAAAGAGCAATGACCATCAATCAGCCAAGAACAATCAACAGGGGTAGATGTCTGGGCAACACATCCTTCACTCATTATCCACGCACAGAAAAGAAGGGCATTAGAATCTATAGGTTGCTATGCACCGAAGTGATGAGCATCGATTCGACTCATGGCTAATTGCTCAAGCGTGAATTGACAAACTAGGTATGAGGACGAAGTAAAAACACAACTCTTCACAACAAATGAACAAAACCAAAAGGACGATCACAACATTCAGGGATTGAATGCCAAAGGAATCAAGTCAAGCAGCGAGCTTAAGGCTATGGGGAAATTAAGTTCTCAATTAAAATTCTAAGTCCAACACCTTCTTTACATAGTTAAAAGTACAGAATTGAAAGCGTAAGGTCAATAATAATCTACCATGCAGAATAAAAGACATGCGTACCATAGCCCAAGTCGCCCGCTCCGAGTCATTGTCTCGCGCGCTCCATAAATATCCCTCTTGTCGACTGATGAGACTTCATCGGTACCTCCCAGCCAATGCTAGGGGTAATCTTCTTCCCCCTTAGCCCCCTGAGCTGCAAAGCGGCCACACACACTAAACCAGAGAATAGCTAGCTCCCAGCTCGCCTCGCAAGACCGAGCTACCACTCCTCACCAAGTTGGGTATCCCAACTCCCACAAGCTAAGTCAATCAAGTCTAAAACTCTGCAGCATAACGTTACGCATAACAGAGGAAATCCATCCTTCTCCTCCTCCCTTCTTTATATAGAATTTCTAATTCACTTCTTTCCCAAATTCCCATTTAATTTATTATTGAACAATTTAATTCAGAAAAATCCTCCCCGTACATGTGTCACCCCTCCCCTTCGTTGCACCAGAAATTAATTTCATTAACTATTTAATTACTCCTATTTCTCTCACCCACCTAAAAAAATTCCTAGAATCGCTCCTAGGTGTCCCCATATTCCCTTACACAATTTAATGACTTTCCCCCTTACTAATTTACTAGTTGAGTTCAATTTAGAAAGTTCTTAAAGGAAAGATTCCTTGCTAAGTTGGTCATTATGTTTTTTCCTTATGTTTCTGTTTTTCTTTAACTTTCCCCCTTTTCCCTTAGTTTCCTAATTCTTTTAAATTTCCCTCTTTCCCTTTTTATCTAAACTCAAATTAGTAAGTGTAGAAAATTATCTTCTTACCCTTTTTCTTTTTAATTAATAAATTTTAATTAGCATATGTAACAAAAAAATTATTTCCCTTTTAAAATTTTAAATCCCTCAATAATTTGATTTTAATAATTTAATCAAGTTTATTACCACCTTTTCATCACATGTTTAATGATGATTATTATTATTTTTTTTTTTTTACCACAAGTATTATTTTAGACCTAGATTTTAATTTTCAAGGATGAGCGACATTTTATTAGGAAAATTGTTTTTAAAACTTTCTCATCACATTATTCATTCTAAGGTCATCTAGGTTTATTCTATTATTAGTTAAGAACGCGCCTTGCCCTCCATAACGCACTAGGTGCTCCAAGGGTGCCACTCACCTCATTCATTTTCCCTTGGGTGACGTGCCCTTCAGGACACACTACGTGCTCCAAGGGTGCCACTCACCTCTTTCCATTTTTCTTATGCGACGTGCCCTTAAGGACACACTAAATGCTCCAAGGGTGCCACTCGCCTCTTAACTAACTTGGTAGACATCAAAAACCCCTAGAGTCAATACTCTGCGAGGTGATCTTGTGAGAGACTAAGGGCCTCTAAAGAATAAGGCCCCTACCTTATTGCACGCCCCTTAGAATCATCGTGAGTGACTGTCGCAGTCTTCCTTCATGGCATCATGGGTCTTCTCGAACTAGGTAGTCATTAACCTACAGTTCGAGCCACGATGAGAGTGCTAGTAGGTTGTGGCAGGGCTGTTGTCCACACCTCTCCCTCAACGTCTCTGGTAGTCATGTGTGACCCCTCTACTCCACATGTGAGTCCAGTCGGCAAGCTATCATCAGCCTGCATCATCAACGAATCATGTTAGAAATGAGATCCATAACCATAACATCTAATCAGATGCACATGTCATATATACAACAATAAAACCCAATAGTCCACTCCCTGACTCGATCTAAAGTCCAAGGGTTTCATCGATGCCTTTGCATCCTCGAGGTACAAAATCCTTCACACTCAAGAGAACCGAGTCAATAGAACCTGTGTAAGTCAATACATAAAAATAACATATAATCACATCCATAATGCCTCATAATCATAATCAACGGCAAATAGTATAATAATACGGATCACTTGCAAGCAAGTGTCCTCAAAGAATAAGTTCACGCAGTGTGCGCAAGAGAGGGATGTTACATACACCCCCTCTTGGTCTAAACTTTATCCTAAAGTTTCACAGTATGTGAGTGTCAAAAAATGTATATCAGAGTATCATAAGTCTCTTTATCAAACAAAAAAAAAAGTGCTAGCACATATCATATGCGTCCTCCCAGGTCGCCGAGTGCAGACTGTAGTTGTCCCACTGGACCTTGACCTGATCTACTGTTCTACGCTGTAGCTATCGAATGCGATGATCCAGGATGAGGATCGGCTCAGCCGTGATCGCACCCTCATTCGACATCCGCAAGGTGCTCAAGTCAAAACATGTGTAGGATCACTAATCATAATGTCTCAATAGAGACATGAAAGACATCATGCATATGCCTCAATAATCAAGCAAGTCTAGTCAATAGGCCACAGGCCTCTCCTTTCCACAATATCGTAGGATCCCATGAACCTAGGAGAGAGTTTATAACCCTTTACAAACTTGATCGAACTCTTATGCGATTTCACCTGCAAGAGTACTCGATCGCCAACTTCGTAACTATGGTCGACACGGTGCGCATCGGCATAACTCTTGTGTCGATCCTGTACTTATTTGATCCTTTGTCTTGTTTTTTTTATTTGATATTCCATTCTTGGATCACTTCTGGTCCCACCAGGACCGTATCCTCAAGCCAATCCTAGCTCAAAAGCGTCTCACATGGTTGCCTGTAAAGAACTTGAAAGGCACCATCTTAATGGTGCTTTGGTAACTGTTGTTATAAGAGAATTCTACTGGTGACAAGAATTCTCCCAACACTTTTGTTGGTCCATCATGTACATGTGCAACATGTCTTCCAAGACTTGGTTTTTTCGTTCGTTCTGCCCATCGATCTCAGGGTGATATGCAATACTAAAGTTAAGTTGGGTTCCCAATGCCTCTTGGAAACTAGTCCAAAATCATCCAGTAAACATCGATCCTCGATTGGATATAATCCTCTTAGGCATGCCATGTAGCCTCACAATCTCAATGATGAAAACTCTAGCTATGTTAGGTGCTTGATACGTTGTACGCACCAGAATAAAATGAGCACTCTTCGTCAGAGTGTCAACTACCAAAAAGAAATCAAGTCGTGTCTCCTTGTTGTTAGTGGCAATCCAACAATGAAATCCATTGAAATAACCTCCCATTTTGATTCTAGAATAGTGTGTGGCTATAGTAATCTTATTGTATTTCTATGTTCATCCTTTACCTACTGACATTCTAGACATCTGGCCCAATAGTTGACTATGTCTGCTTTCATTCCTTTCTAGAAGAATAAGGGTTTAAGGTTCGCCCTCATCTTCATGACTCCCGGATGAGCCATGTACACTGCTCTGTGAGCCTCATTTAAGATCAAACTCCTCAACTCGTCATTCATTGGTATGTAAATTCAATTTTTAAATATCAGTAGTCCATCGTCGTCCAACGTAAATCCTTCAAATCTTGGTACCATCATTGTGTTTTGTCCGATAAAATACTTGACCTCTTTGTACTGGTCATTGTTGTCCGATAAAATACTTGACTCTTTAGAATATTTTTACATATATTCGTTTGAAGAGGCAACACCAAAAAGATGTGTGGTATTTGACTCAAAGCATCTGCCACTCGGTTCATTGTTCGCTTTATGTAAGTAATCTTGAAATTTTACTCGCTAAGCAATTCCGACCAATGCCGTTGTCGCGTGTTCAGGTCGCTTTGCGTAAAGATGTGCTATAGTCCACAGTGGTTCATCTTTAGTTCAATTTTCATCCAACAAGGTAGTGTATCCAAACCTTCAAGGCATATAAAATGGCTAACAACTCCGAATCGTGCATTGCATAGTTCTCCTCATGCCTTCTCAGTTTCCTCGAGATGTCAGCGATCACTCGATCGTCTTGCATCAAGACTCTGCCTAAGCCTTCCTTGGATGCATCAGTGCATACTAAGAAGTTCACGTCCATGTCAAGGACTTTTAGTATCAGTGTTGTTGTCATCAACTCCTTGAGCCTCCAAAATTTCTCCATGCATTTCTTGGTCCTAACAAAATTCTTCTTCTTCTTCTGCAATTCCGTGATCGGATTTGCTATATTTGAAAATCCCTCGATGAACCATCGATAGTATCCTACTAAACCCATGAAGCTACACACTTCTGGGACATTTTTCGGCACAAGCCATTCCATAATAGCCTCAAACTTTGTTGGATCCATGAAGATACCTTCACCGGAGATGACATGCCCTAAGTAGTGAATCTGTGATTGATAAAACGAGCACTTGGACAACTTCCCATACAATTTGTTCTCTTGCAGACACTGTATCACCAAGCACAAGTGCTTGCCATGCTCCTCCGTCGTCCAAGAGTAAATCAAAATATCGTTAATGAATACTTAGACGAACTTGTCCAAGTACTCACGGAACACTACATTCATCAAACTCATAAATACCCTTGGGGCGTTTGTCAGTCCAATGGTAAAATAGTAAACTCGTAATGTCCCAACCTCATCTTAAAGGCATTCATAGGGACTTCATCCTCCTTGATCCGTAACTGGTGATACACTGATCGCAAATCGATCCTTGCAAACACTATCACACCCTTCATCTAATCGAACAAATCATCAATCCTCGACAATGGATATTGATTCTTGATCATTTCCTTTTTCAATTGGCACTAGTCAATGTAGAGTCTCCACAACCCATTCTTATTTCATATGCAGATACCAGGTGCACCCCATGGTGACACACTAGGACGTATCAGTCATAGGTCCAAAAACTCCTTCAGTGGCATTCTCAACTCTTCTGACTCTGAGCTTGACATCTGATAAGGAGTTCTCACTATTGGTTCATTCCCCGGTTTCAGGTCCATGGTGAACTCCAATTCTCTCTCTGGCGACATCCCAAGTAACACCTCTGCGAAGATGTCCGCAAACTCTCTCACCACCGGTAGGTGTTCTATACCTTCCACTGCTCCCTTATCATTTAACGCAAGGATCACATAAAGATTACACCCCTTGCACATTCTCTTCCGTAACTGCAAGGAGGAGATGAACCTCAGGGAAAATACCTGGTTCTAACCTACAATCACACATCTATGTCCCTCATCATCAACAAAGCTCAACCGTTTCATCTTACAGTTGAGTATCGCCTTATGCGATTCCAACCAGTCCATACCGATCACAACGTCCTAAGATCTTAATATCATGACGTACAGGTTGGCCCTGGTGACAAACTCTCCCAGGTTAAGGGTATAGCCTGTAACCTTTCCTCCAACCTTTTATTTGGCTCCTGAAGCCATCTCTACAAAGTTAAACTCATCATGTTTGACTTCCTTTAACTAAATCATTTTTACCACTGCACCAGAAATGAAACTCTCAGCAGCATCGAGATCTATCATAATACTATGGGTCTAGTCACCGACGGTACCTGACTTCTCGAGCACATTCGACTGGTGCTCTTCTTGGAAGTTATTCACTGTTGCATGAATCCGATGGGCCTTGCCCAAAACTCCCACGGTAGTGGGTCTGGCTGATCCAGATGCTTTGACCCTTTCCTCTGGGCAGTAATGTTGGTAATGTGGCCCCCCACAATCCAACACACTTTCTTTGGTTTAGTATTCCTAGTTGTTGAAATTACTAAGACAACTGAGAGGGGGGCTAAAT
>JASDQU010682301.1:6649-44453 GCA_032191745.1 Picea mariana | reverse complement strand
TGTCTTACAAGTGTCACTCATCCCCCACGTTTCTCCAAAATTATTTTCCCCCCTTTTTTTTTTCTTTTTTTAAAAAAAACCCAAAAAGGTAAATGCGCTAAGCATCTTTTCATTTTATTTTTAAATTCATATATATATATATATATATATATATTTTAATACTCCCGCTCGTTAAATAATTTTATTACTATTGGTTCAATCTGAGTTTATGTATGAGTTTTAAGGAATATAGTTTAGTCGCTTAAGCATTCAATTTATTCACTGATGGTTATGCATTCTGTCAATCAAAACTATGGCTTTTGGTATTCGTTTATTTATGAATTAGTTTAATTTTTGAAAAACTATTGCGTTCATAAGGGAGTTGTGCTTTCAATATGTTAATGAACTCTCATTGCAGGTTGCGTTTAAAGAAGGAGAGGCCTTCAATGAAATTTATTGTCTGAGTTAACTAAAACTGTACTTATGTATATTTTTATTTTTAATAAAAGTTATGTTTCAATTTGAATGATGGTTATGAGTTCATTAGAAGTTAAATGGTTGAAAAAGATTATGAAATCTAGTATCCGTTGATATATTGGTTGTATTTGGATGAAGTTAACGCTAATAAATCCAAGAACTAGAGCTCAAGTACGCTCTAAAAATTGTATTCTCCTTGCACTGCATTGAGGTGCGAACTCTAGCCTAAAATCTCATAATGATGTTTTGCTTAATTATTTTAATGGTTATTAGGGTTAATTGCTATTACTAATGATATTTGGGTATAGGATTAGGTCAATATTCAAGGGAGCTATTTCATTTAGAATTAGGGTTAGGCTCTTTTTAGAGTTAGAGTTAGGGCATTTTTCCTTAAGGTTAAACGAAATTTTTATCTTAGAGAAGTTTTTTTTTTACTTAGGTTTATATTTTGAACTGGACGACGATTTGTTTAGGGGTGTCTTTTTAAGAATATATTTAGGAATTATTGTCTTAGGGCTATTTAGGTTTGTTTCCTTCATCCAAATCAATGCGACGTTCCCTTTAGGACGCACCATGTGCTCCAAGGATGCCACTCGCCTCGTTTGTTTTCTTTGCGGGACGTGCCCTTCAGGATGCACCATGTGCTCCAAGGGTGCCACTCGCCTCTTGTGTTTCTTTTGTGTGACGTGCCCTTCAGGATGCACCACGGCTCCAAGGGTGCCACTCGCCAACTGGACTGATTGGTAGACATCTATAACCCCTGGAGTCAACACTCTGCCAGGTGAACTTGTGGGAGACTAAGGGTTCTAAGGAATAAGGCCCCCGCCTTATTGTGCGCCCCTTAGAATCATCGTGAGTGACTGTCGCAGTTTGCCCCCACGGCATCGTGGATCCTCTCGAACTAGGTAATCATTAACCTATAGTTCGAGCCACAGTGGGAGTGCTAGTAGGCGGTGGCAGGGCTGTTGTCCACCCCTCTCCCTCAACCTCTCTGGAAATCATGTGTGGCCCCTTTACTCCATATGTGAGTTTGGTCGGCAAGCTATCGTCAGCCTTCATCATCAACAATCGTGTCATAACATGTCAACATCATATCATCAAATCACATGAAACATCACAGTAAATAAATCAACCCAATAGCACACTCCCTGAATCAATCCAGAGTCCAAGGGGGTTTCACCGATGCGTCTGCATCATCAAGGTCCAAAACCCTGCACACTCAATACAACTGAGTCAATAGCACCTGCCTACATCAAATAGTAAAACCTCATGTCATCTATCATAACACATCATAATCAAGTATAAATAGTTTAACATCATAAAAGTCCAGATCACTTACGAGCAAGTGTCCTCAAAGAATAAGTTTTCTCAGTGCGCCAGAGCAGGATGTTACAAGGTGATAGGTGTGGTGATAACCCTGGCACTACCTACCCTATTTGGACCAATAACTCCAGATGAAACCAACTCGTTAGGAGTCGAGTTATGACAAGAGGAATACACCCACACCCGAACCAATATATCGAAAAGATGCATGATAACACTCAAATTAAAATGCGTGAAAGACTAGAGGATTTTTGTTTCCTACAAGAAAACTTGTGGTGTACCGACAAGACCGATCACCCCTTCTAGCTAAACCTAAGGCGCGAGGTGCATAATTTCCAATCCCTGTTAGCTATTAAAGGTTTTACTTGATAAGACTATTAGTATCTCGATCACAAGAAGATCTATAGTTCTATTAATCCAACGTTTACAACTCTATCCAACAATTTGCTAAATAACCAAAGAATTCGCTGCCCTGAACTCATTAAGGGGCTATCAAAAAGAAATTATGTCCAACAATACTATCAATAGAAACACTTCCTATCCATGGCATTGAGGTCCAACATTAGTTACATTAGAGGGCTAGAGATTAAGTCAGTGATCATGGGGTCTATCCACCCTATGATATCACTAACCAATCAATAAGTGAAATCAAATATACGTTGTCCATAAAATGTCTATCTACAAAATTTATATCAAAGATATCACTATTTAAATTAACTTCGCCACACTAGAAATAAAATCACTGCAATCAATATCACGGAAAATAAAATTACTTCCCAAAAGGTCCTATCTAACATCACGTCGCTGACTAACGGATATGAATTAAGGGAAACTGTTTTCATCCACAATCTAATTGTCGATGGGTGACTATTACTAAGGTTGATGTCTATTATCAAATCTTTCTAAAAGTTAATATATATGTTAATACAACATTGCCATCTATTATCTGGATATTGCGGGTTTATAATGATACCACTAACATGAAATAAATACCAACTTCATGTGTAATTAACCAGAGCTTAAATACAAATTTATTTATCACTGTCCAATAATGGTAATGCTCAACGACTATCACTCAAAATTGTATGTTTATTAAATCGTTCTATACCAACTCAATACCTAATTAATAAAATCATTAAATAATGCATATTAATTGTTGTCAATATGCTAACGTCTTCAATAATGATATGCCATCCAGAATTGTTGTGCAAAGCATATGACGGTTGCTGTGTAAGTCATAGAATGAAACACAGGCGCATGTAAGTGACCGAAGTACATGCACTCGCAACTATAACATTCAATTGAATGCATAACTATATAATAACCAAACACATGCATACGAATAGCTAACATGAAATGAAATTCACCATCAAAATTCGCCAGGGGAATTCTCTTTCATACACAAAAACGCACAATTATTTCACTGTCCAAGGATTTGGGTGACTTAGCATTTGATATACACAAAAAATTGCAGAGAAACTAGTGATAGAGATGGCATGAATTGATATGAAATCACAGACAATCTGGGTACATTGACAAAACGCAGGCAAGGATTTAGTAGCTATAAAACGCAAGTCAACATTAATGAATTTCACTAAGTCTTAACATAACAATTCACAGTCAAACATCAATGGAGAATGGTTGTGGTTATCATAGAATTCCATTGTCACTGTAACTAATCTCAGCCAAAAACAAGTCGCAACCACTATATATGCAACATTTTTAGTCACGCTGGAAGGTATTAAATCACTGTAAGTCTAGGTGCAATAATGGTTAAATTTGTTGTCTAAGATAGTGTAAATTTGCTGTCACTCCAGCCATACATAAAAAATGCAGTTTCAAGTATATCGTTGTCCTTGAATAGGATTAATAACATAAGAAGGAAATTAGCAATAGTTTAAATGGTGGATCACTGTCTCGATATAATATTTTTTTCTTTTAATTCATGCAATACATATAATACAATTTCTATCAATTATGATATGGATGTCAAGGTGTTTAAACACAGTCATAAATATGATTTAAAATTGATGTTGATATAATCGATATTATTCATTATGATTTAAAAAAAATTCGTTGGTTGTACATCTATAATTTGCAGTCCAAAAAAAGCTATCATTAGAGTCAATATGATAAAATCAACAATGTTATTATGATTCGCTCCAATAGTGTCGTCTACCAATATACAATAATGCTATCTAACTATATGGTCCATAACTATAAATGATGAGAAGGCACATAACAGATATAAAAATATTAACTAAAACGCTATCATAATGAATTAAATTGTAGTCTAGAATGATAGGTTAGCAGTCTGAAGAATGTGATAACTAAGGGTAAATTCACCTGGTACATTTTCCAAGGAAAAACATTAAAATGTAGAGGGGAATATCATGGTTGAATGATTGCAAGGAGTGAAAAAATTCATAGTGGTTACGTATCCAGATTGCACAATATAAGAGGGAGTCGTTGCGTAATTTTAAATACAATCGCATGTGCAAGATGCCAAGGAGAGTGGGGCGAAGACTGGGTAAAAGTGGGTGGAAATGCAGAGATAAAGTAAACACAGTGATCGTATGTTGAGATCATTTAGAATGCAAGGGTGATATATCAAAATGAAGAGCCCAAGAAAACGCATAGATAAAAATGCAAAGGATATGATTCGGTTGCAGGGAAAGGATAAACCATATGTAGAGTTAATCAAATTCCAGAAGGTGCAATGACCATCAATTAGCCAAGAAAAATCAACAGGGGTAGATGGCTGGGCAGAAGCATCCTTCGCTCACCATCCATGCACAGAAAAGCAGGGCGTTAGGATCTATAGGTCTATTAACACCGAAGTGACGATCATCGATCCGACTCCTAGCCGACTTCTCATGCAATGACTGATGAGCTAGGGAAGAGGGCGAAGTAAGAAGTGAAAACTCATCAAAAAATCAATAAAATCACAGGGATTTCACAACATGTAGGGATATAAAGTCAAGGGAATCAATCAACAACGAGCTTAAGGCTATGGGGAATTAAGTTATCAATTAAAATGCTAATTTTAACATTTTCTTTCCTAATTAAAATATAGAATTGAAAGCATGAGGCATAATAAGAATCTACCATGCAGAATCAAGTAAGTGTATGATATCCCAAGTTGTCCACTCTGATTCATTTTCCCGCTCGCTCCATGAAACTCCATCTTGTCGGTTGATGAGACTTCATCGGTACCTCCCAACCAATGCTAGGGGTACTCTTCTTCCCCCTTAGCCCCCCAAGACACAAAGGGATCACACACACTGAACCAGAGATCAGCTAGCTCCCAGCTCGCCTTGCAAGGATGAGATACCACTCCTCACCGAGTTGGGTATCCCAACTCCCACAAGCTAAGTCAGTAAAGACTAAAATTCAGCGGTGTAACGTTACACATCCCAGGAGAGGTCCATCCTCCTCCTCCTACCTCCTTTATATATAGTTTATAGGTCATTTACTTTCCCAAAATCCCATTTAATTTAATGTTCAATAATTTAATTCATAAAAATCCTCCCCATACATGTGTCACTTATCCCCTTCATTGCACCATAAATTAATTTCATTAATTAATTAATTAGTCCTATTTCCCTCACCCACCTAAAAGCATTCCTAGAATCGCTTGTCGATGTCCCCATATTCCCTTACACCAATTAATGACTTTCCCCCTTACTAATTTACTAGTTGAGTTTAATTTAGAAAGTTCTTAAATGCTAGATACCTTACAAAGTTAGTCTTTCTGCTTTTTCCTTAAGTTCCCCTTTCTTTTTTATGTTTCTCGCTTTTCCCTACTTTCGTAATTCTTTTAAATTTACCTCTTTTCCTTTTCAGTTAAAACTCAAATTGGCAACTGTAGAAAATTACCCTTTTCCCCTTTTTCTTTTTAATTAATAAATTTTTAATTAGCATATGTAACAAAACAATTATTTCCCCCTTTTCCCCCTTTTTAAATTGTATCCCCCAAAAGATTTTTATAAATTAATTGAATTTCTTACCCCCTTCTCGTCACATGATTAATGATGACTATCATTATTATTTATTTATTTATATTTTTCTTTTTACATAAATATATATATATATTTTTTTCACGAGTTTCACTTAGACCTAGACTTTATTTTCCTAGGTTGGGTGACATTTTATTAGGGAAATTGTTTTAAATATTTCTCATCACATTATTCTCTCTAAGGCCATATAGGTTTATTCATTTATTATTTAACAACGTGACGTGCCCTTCAGGATGCACTAGGTGATCCAAGGGTGCCGCTCGCCTTATTCTGTTTCCCTTGCACGATGTTCCCTTAAGGACACACTACGTGCTCCAAGGGTGCCACTCACCTCTTAACTGACTTGATAGACATCAAAAACCCTTGGAGTGAATACTCCGCCAGGTGATCTTGTGGGAGACTAAGGACCTCTAAGGAATAAGGCCACTGCCTTATTGCGTGCCTATTAGAATCATCATGAGCGACTATCACAGTCTACCTTCATGGCATCATGGGTGTTCTCGAACTAGGTAATCGTTAAACTACAGTTCAAGCCATGGAGGGAGTGTTAGTAGGCCGTGGTAGGGTTGTTGTCCACACCTCTCCCTCAACATATCTGGTATTCGTGCATGACCCCTCTACTCCACATGTGAGTCTGGTCGGAAAGCTATCGTTAGCCTGCATCAACAACGAATCATGTCAGAATAAAATCCATAATCATAACATTTAATTAGATGCACATAGGTCATATATACAAAAATCAAACCCCAATAGTCCACTCCCTGACTCGGTGCATAGTCCAAGGGTCTCATCGATGCCTCTGCATCCTCAAGGTCCAAATCCTGCACACTCAGGAGAACCGAGTCAATAGCACATGTCTAAGTCAATACAAAAAAATAAAATATAATCCATCCATAATGCCTCATAATCATGATCAACGACCAATAGTATAATAATTCAGATCACTTGCAAGAAAGTGTCCTCAAAGAATAATTTCGCTCAGTACACGCAAGAGCAAGATGTTACAACAACGAGCGATAGTTTAGATTACCAAATCACTCATGCCAAAGTTTTCTCAAGTCATCGCTATGAGAAAAAAAATTGGTGAAAAATATGAGACCCAAAGTTGTCAAACTTGTACAACTTGGTAATATCATTAGCAATTCTAGTTGCAAGAACATGCTTAGGATCTTTTAGATCCTTGATTACAACTTGGTGAGGTGAAAACTCTACGGTTTTACCTTCACCTGAATGAGTGATTTGATATACTGATAGAAGGATACAAGAAATACTTGGAACACATAATACATCATTGAAATGACCATTATCTACTTGAACTATTCCAGATCCTACAACACTAAGAGATCTATCATCGCCAACAAATATTTTCTTGGTGTTACATTCATTTAGAGCAGAAAATATGTCTTTATCCTTATCCATATGATAATATGCTCATGAATAAATAAGACACTCATAAGAAGAATAGGTAGAAGTTGTATTGAAAGAGAAATCAGGAGCGGAAAGTGCATGTCCATGAGAAGAAGAAGAATAAGTAGAATCAATATTGATGTTGTGCTTCTTTATCACCACTTTTAAAGCTTCCATCTTCAACATAGTTACCAACTTAATGAGAACTGTGACCTCAAAATAAGAACTTTGGCCCAAAAAACCAAAATTTTTCCATAAAACACATCAAAATCAACCCCCAAATCAAAAAGTGGTGGTACCGGTAGCACCATTTTATAAAAAGGGGTCAAAATTACAACATGTTTTGAACATGGCCTTCAAAAAATAGATAGTATCTCAGAAAAACCTTAAAATCAGCACCTAAAAACAAATAAGATGTTTTTTATTTTTATTTTCTTTTCAAAACATTAAATTTTGAGATCATTTGAAATCGTATTTTTATCACTTGGTACCATTAAAACCAAAACCTCAAAATAAACCATCAAATTGAAAAGTATTGCTACCGGTAGAACCCATTCTAAAATTGGGGTATGAAAATGACACATTTTTATAATGTGGTAAAATAACTCATCATTACTGTAAACAAAATCATAAAAGAAACCCTTAAACGTTTACTTTTTAAATGTTATTATCACACAAAGCACAAGGTAATACATAATGCCATGAAAATATCACAATATACTTTAAAAATTCAATGTCACTTTTTAAAAACTTTGCTACGCCCGCCTATAAATATTCACTTTATCCTATATACTTTTGGTAGCTAGATGATCAAGATCAAAACAATTTGGATGAAGACAGAGACTGCTACTATAACGAGTTGTAAGAAGCGCGTTAAAAGCATGAAAAACTAGAAAATTGGTGAATCGCCACACGTGCGCTTCCCATAATGGACTGCCTGTGTTTCTCTATCACTCAGTGGTGCCTTCCTATTGCTCGAGGGTACGACTTAATAAGTTTTTTACTTTTAATAATAAAAAAGTAAATACAAGTTACATTGAATGAAACATAAATAATTTCTTAAACATATTGTTATATTGACCATATTCAAAACATATGAGATAATAAATTTTATTATACTATCCATAATAAAAAAACATATCATTCATAAAACATAACAAAAGATTCATAACTTCATGTAAGATCATATGTAAGTTCAATTATCTTTTTTAGCTACCATACAAACATCATATGGATCAAAAATTCGTAAAATGCTCCATACACTTATTCAAATTGACTCATGGTTTCTGAAATACCATCAGAGTCTACATTGTCTTCAGATGAATGTTTTGATGAATCTGTAAATGATCCATACTCTTCTCTATTATCGATGAATGCACCATCTAAGTCTACATACATGCCCAACATTTCAGATGTCAAACTCCTTTTAGATCTATGACTAGGTTCAGCAGACTCCCATCTTGCATTTATTTCTTTCGGAAGCAACCTCTTGATAATCTATGTTGTCTTGGAGCGAAGAGTTCCTCTCTTTTTCAAATTGAAGTCATAAACAAGTATGTCAACATCATCTAATTTTAAGAGGTCAGTGCGACGATGAGTTTTATTTTGACCCTTTTGTTTCTCTTTCTATTGACATGTTTCTCAACCACCATCTCTATATTGTACACGCCATTGAATGGATGTGTACTTGTTGCATACCAATGCACTTTAATTTCAATAACATCATCATTTTCTTTCTCAATCTTTATAACCTTTCCTATCCAGAATGGATAACCATGTGGATCTTCAGTTGCTAAAACTAAAATCATGCTACCCTCCTTAATATCTTGTACTGGACCCCTGTAAAGGTCTTCCATGGCTTCACGTTGTGCACATGACCTTCGCGAACCAATATACATTTCTGTTTCATCTGCTTGTGTAAAATCAATATCACCTTCAGATTCTTGAACTCCAACAATGTTTGTTTCTTCAGATTAGTTTGGCATATTTTGTGGTCGATGAAATGGAGTCCTCAACATTGTATATTCATTTGTTGAGCTTGAAATTATGCCACTTTGACTATTGAAAAAATACTCCCACCAAACAAAATTAGCAACATCAAATTACTCATATGTATCCTTAATGGAGTTTTTAATTTCTTCCAGGCATTCAGAATAATCTACATCTGTATTATGCCTTCCTGCATTATGGATTTCACCAACTGATTGTAAAAATAATAACTTTGATGCAAAAATTGGATGATATGGAATGAACTTCAAAAATGATAAACCTGATGAAGGACCACATTATGTAGTAGTTGAATACCGCTTTCCCCATATAAGTGTTTTCCCATCAATGTTTTTGAAACAAAATTGATGTTAGAAGCTAATGTCATTAATCTTCTCAATACATTTGTCTTCACGATGTGATCCTTGAATAAATCTTCGCATGTCGATAGTTTCTTCTAATATATGAAAAACAAGCTCTCGAATGTATGCCTTCTTGATACATTCAATCAATGATGGTAGACTTCCAACATTTTTCCTCTTCAATGTTACTGAAAAATGACTGAACATTTGATCAATATGATCATGATTGTGTCCAACAAGAAGGAAACCAACTTTCACTGTTTGAAAGATTCCCATTTCAACAAGCATTCTTAGATATCCAAACACAATTTGATTTTTATTTTCACGACTAGTGTTGTCCAACTGTAGATAGAGAACTTGAGGAAGATTTCCAGACCAGTGAGTGAGAACATGATGAATTATGGTGATGGTCATATTTGCATCATTATTAATATTTGGAGCTGTGAAGTAAACTCTTGGACACATTTTTCCATTGAAAACCATACAACCAACCACGTGAAACTGAATGAAATTCTCTTCTTGTAAATTTTTGGGTGTATAAACAAAATGTGGTAGAAGTGTTTTCTTCTAGTCCATGCCATCAATTATCAAACCTAAATATTTGTTTGGAGCATCATAACACTTCTTTCGATGTTTGTACAAATTTTGTCTTTCACTTGATTATTGATTCCAATGTTCTTGAAGTGCTTTTATTATGGAATCTGTATGTTTTCATAGTTGATAACTATTCAATTTAAAAAACAAAAACAAAATAGTAAATACATACCTCTTTCTTCCCCTTCAGATTTATCTCTTATTGATTTAAGAGTAGCACATGTACTATAAATCCCCATCCTTGACTTCTTAGGAATATGAAAATTGTTGAATTGTTTCTTCCATATTCTTGTAAAATATGCATATGTAATAAAATTATCATTTCCTTCAACACCTTCAGCATATCCTTTGTACAAGTTGTATATTTCCCTCCTTGAAAAAGTATCTGGAATATGTATTGTGTCTCTATCTGGCATACACTCTTCATGTTTGGAAAAGAATCATGCATCCATGACAATGCAGTGTTTATGAATGGTCCACTCTCTCATCCATGAAGTACCTTTGAATAAAATGATGGATATTTTTCCAACCTTGTCTGGATTCTTGATAGACGAAGATTACCAGTTGAGTGAATTTGTTTGAAAGCCTTTCTAGAAAGTAAAATATTACCAATGTGATAATCATATCCTATATTGGTGGATATCATGCATCCCAACAAATATGAATTTTCCATTCTCTTATTCAATGACAAATATGTCTTCCTTTTATTCAAGGGATACATGTAGTCCATGATTTTCAAACAATTCTTTTGACAACATTCACTTGAAATCAATTATTTTATGGAAATTGATTTAGTGAGAAATTCTTTCCTAGATCTTGTATAACTAGAATGATTTGGATCAATATAAAAGGCTCTAATATTGGTCCTAGACACAATGTTTCTTTGCAATGTCTCCACTAATTTCATCATCCTCACTAGAAGGATTTTCCTTATCACTGCAAGGAGTATCAAGAAAAACAATGTCAGGAGATTGAACTAGAGAATGTTGATCACCTTCATTTGTTGCAACTGAATGTTTGAGAACAACATCATCAACATAATCATTTGGAGGAAAATAATCCTCAAAATTGTGTCCACTATTGACACAATCATCTTCATTGCTTTCAAAATCCTCACTTGAGTGAAAATTTTCACCATCTTGCGTAGTGCATTGAAAACCTTCATCAGTATCTTGAAAATTCTCACTTGGAGGAAAATCAACATCAACATTGTTTCTTTTTAATTTATCACTCGGGAAAGAGTGACCACCAATGGCATAATCATCTTTGCTACTTTGAAAATCGTCACTTAAAATATATTCTTCATCATCCACATTACTAGCTTCAAAATCCTCACTTGGAGGAAAATCTTCATTATCCTCATCGGTAACCTCAAAATCCTCACTTTGAGGGAAATCATTAGCACCAACATTGCTTCTTTAAATTCCTCAATTGAGAAAGACTGTCCAACATTGCCAAAATCATCATCGTTACTTTTAAAATCCCCACTTGGGAGAAATTATTCTTTATCCTCATTTGTGCCTTGGAAATCCTCACTTGGAGGAGACTCTTCATAAATACCTTCAAAATTCTCACTATGAGGAAATTCATAATCACCAACATTGTTGTCTTTAAATCCTCCACTCAGGAAAAAGTGTCCACCATTGTCATAATCATCTTCACTACTTTTAAAATTTCCACTTGAGGGAATTTCTCCATCATTTTCATTGGTGTCTTGGAAATCTTCATCGGTACATTCAAACTCCTCACTTGGAGGAAAATTTTCATCCCAATCATTTAAACGTTGATCATAGTATCCACTTTGACCTAGATTTTGATTATTTTCATTACTATTAAATTGCTGACTAGATTTATCACCATCATATTAATCCTCTCCATCATCAGTGCCTTCAAAGTCCTCTGATTTAAGACTTTCATGACAAAAATATTGAATAAAATTGATTGCACCATGATCAAAACTATGACTAGATGGAAAAAAAGCGACGCCTCATTTGCATTACAAACATTCCTATGGAATTTCCTAGTCCCAACAGAAGAGGTATGTGAAGAATTTGTTAATGTCTCAGAAATAAAATTGTATTTCTCTGATGAACCCATCCCTTCTCTCTGAGAACATAGAATGATAGAAATGATGACCCTCCCTATGACATTATTATAACATGCATAATGATCTTTTCCCTCTAAATGCCCCCCCACCCAAACGAAATATATATATATATAATTTCCCTCCAAAATCCACCACCCNTTCCCTGCAAAATTCCCCCTCAATTTTTTCCATCCAAATTTTCCCCCCAATTTTTTTTTCTTTTTTTCCCTTAAAAAATAAAAACATTTTTTACTCTTTTATTTTGTTATTTACATGTTAAATACAATATTTATCATGTTTATTTATGTATCCCACATTTATTAAACATATTGATCATCCATATAATTTTAGGTATATATGTAGACACTATACCTAATTTTTATTTATCCCACATTCGTTATACTAACAATAATTTATATCATCTGTGTTATATATACACACTCTTGTTTTATCTTTTTATATTGTGTTATATCTTGGGAAATATTTGTTTTAGGATTTGGAGCAAGCTAAAACATCGAGAAGACATCCGAGGAGAAACTAGCAAGAAAAGAGGAGAATTTAGCATTTCAGAGGACATCTGAGGAGAATCTAGCAAGAAGAGGTTAGTTTTTTTTTAAATTCTTACATGTTTTCTACTTTTTTCTAAAAAACATAGATGTAGAGATAGCATATATATGTTATATTTTATAACATTATAACATATATGTTATACATATATGTTATACGTATAAGGTATACGTTATACGTATAACATATAACATATACATTATACGTATAACATATATGTTATAACGTATACATGTATGTTATACATATATAACATATATGTTATAACGTTATAACATATATAACATAACGTTATAACATATATGATATAACATTATAACATATATGTTATAATAATGTTATACTGTTATAACATTATAACATATATGTTATAATGTTATAACATATATCATATATGTTATAACGTTATAACATATAACATTTATAACGATATAACATATATGTTATAATGTTATAACATTATAACATATATGTTATATGTACGTCATCGCCCCAACCCCCACAGCCAAGCCCCATGTGCAAAACTAAGAAAATTTAAATAAAAAACCATAAAACTAATTATTAAGCCCAATAATTATATGGATTGAATTTTTTTTACATACGGGCTAAAAAAATTTAATCTTTTTTTTAAATTAGTTTTTATAATCAATGTTGTGTTTTTTAGTTTATTATAATGTGAAAGGCCTATTTTTGTTTCTATCTTAATATAGGAAAATGCGAGGAAAGAGATTATCTATGGATATATTTGGATCACGACCTGCAATAATGGAATCAAAAAATACAACTGGAACCCCCATCAATGTTAGGCAACAAAATGATAGCTTAACACTTGAGCTATCAAAGGCAACGAAGAATGTTAGAGAGTGGAAATCAGTGGAAGGTGAAAACAAAAAAAAATATTCTTAATTTGTTAAAGACAAGCAAGGAAATAATGGAGATCATATATATTTGTATTGTGTCGAATCAGAACATGTGCAAGGAAATTATCAGGCACTTGGCTTGTTATGAGATATATGTTTAGTGTCAGCCACATATATTGTTTATGCACTTATCAAACAAGGGAAAACTTATATCAAGTTTAGATATTGTTCCAAATTGAGCAATTATAACAAGAATGAATGTTTTTCAAAATTATATGCATCCATCATTGATGACATCGAGAAAGGCAATGTAAGTTTCTTATTTCTATTTTTGTGGTATTTATTATTTTTAGTATCATGGTAATATTTTAATTTTATTTAACATGAAAATGTTATATTTTATTTTTACATGATTTTGTTGAACGACTTTCACATATGTTAGTGGGGATTTACTCTACAGAGAATGAAATCATGTATGTCATCAACACTTTTCATATTGAAAAGAAACAAGAAGGAAGGAAAAAGACACATAAAGTAATGGAGGTTGAACCTGCAAGAGTACACAAAGAAGAACATGAAAAAAGAAAGAAAAATCCTCATTTTAGAAATCCTAAAAGGGTTACATTTGAAAATGAGGAAACTCCAAATGAATATTTTGTTGAGATTAATCTCAATGAGGTTATCACTCTTTCTTGCAAAAAGATAAAACAAGATACACACAAAAGAGCGATGGTTGATGATGAGTCTATTCCTATTGATTATGAAGAAATCATTGATTTAGATGAAACACATTTAAATCATAAGAGGAATAAAACAAATGTTGATAATGTTCAAGAAGCCCCCATTAGCTCAGAATATTATAGTTAAATTTATAAAGGTAGAAAAGAAATAATAACACCAGGTGTTGATCTAGAGGATGGTATTATGAAAACAACATAAAATTCCATTCGAAATAGAATGAGGATGACAAACTTAGTTGATGATGGCCACACATTTCAATTGAATGTGAAACAACTTTATAAACCCACAGAAGGGCAGGAAAAATATCAAATTAGAAAACCACATCACTTGCATATTCACAATTTGAAAGCATTGATTAGATATAATCCATATTCACATGTGTTTGACTACTTAGCTCTTGTTGACCCAATGGAAGTTCCTACGAGAGAAGAATTTGATAGATCAAAATGTTTTGACTACAAATATTATGTGATTGGAGGAAATCATTTTGCAGACGCTAGAAAAGAATTTATGCAAGAATATCCCAATAATCCTCTTTTTGAGACAGTCAAATGCATAATTTATGCAGGTTTAACAGATTCATAAGCAAAGTTATTGGCATGGGATCATAACATAGGCAATGAGTACAGAATGTATATGACCTTCATTAAAAGGGTGAGATTTATCCACAATGAATTTTCTTAAATATGCCATGGGGAGAGATCAAATGTTGATGTTAAGTTTCGAAAGCAATGTTGTATGGAAATAGGATTCCCACTTGATAATGAAAATACAAAAGAAAACTATCGGAAAGGAAGTGATATATTTAGAGTTGTGGATAACTGTTTTCAATTGGAATTTAGAACTGGATAGGTATTGGATTTGATGGATGAGATCTTCACCTTTTGGGAAAATATTAGTATAAAAAATCAAAGAGTTAAGAAGGTTAAACCATTGATATGTGGCACAAGTAAGCCATGTCCTGACATAAGAAATCTTCCTGATGATATGATTATAACACCTTGGAGATCAATACAAGGAGTGAAGGTGTGACATCCCCCAAAAATAAAATATTTCTTATTTTGTGTGCTGGAAATTTATTTCCGTTTTAGGCAAATTCGAATTTGGAATTTTTTTTCCATTTATGGAAATTCTGAATTTCGAATTTAATAATTGTATTTAATTATTGTGACTATTGGACAGAGATTTGTTTGGACTCAAATAACTATTTGACTATGACACTTGTATCACAATAGAACATTTATATTAACTGCAGGAGGACAAATGGAACAACCATGTTAAAAATCAGTTGACCATGACTCCATGAGTGGGGAACAAGTTGGAACTACCTCTGGGTTGATGATTACAAGTAGAAAATCAGAGATTTGGCTACTGGCCACCACTGAAAATTAGGGATTAATAAAGCTGCGAAAATCCCCAAAGGAGGGAAAAGACCTGGGCAAAGAAAGTAAATATATAGCATATACGAGGAGGCAGGACGTTGCCAAGTATGCGAGAAAGGATTCTTGAGCTCTCTTGCTGTTATGAACACTGTGGATTGAGTGTGAGGCAAGATGAGCCTGCTGAAACATAATCGCCTTTTTGTTATGAGCATTGTTGAGTAAGTGTGAGGCAAGAGGATAACTACTGGAATTGAAGGACATAGACGAGGAAGAGTTTCCAAGTTCACTCTCATGGATTCATGATCAGGCTAGGGGGGGAATCGGGCAAGTGTTTTTGGCTGCCCTGTTCTACGGTTGGGAGGAACGTGGTTGTTCCCTTTGTCTTTCCGCGGATTGGATTCATATATGTTGATCTATCCCTCTCTATTATGAATGGCTATGTTTTTATTTCAATGTCATGTTAAATCCAAACTGGAATGATATCCATTCTCTGTCTGAATGATTTTTCTGATGCATTGTGTTGATTAAATTGGAACTGTAATGTTTTCCATTTTGTGTATTGTGGGGAAAATATGTGAAGGAAATTTATAATTATATTTCTATAAGTAAGGGAAGGAGGTGATTAACGTCAATGAGGCAGATCCTCTCTGTAGATAAATCCACAGGAAACCAAACTCAAATCCCTCAGAACATCATTTATAATGACCAAACTCTGATGCAATGATATTCTTAATCATGTATTTACATAGATGCACAGATCTAGTACTATTGACGTTTAATGCATTGATTAAAAGAGGCTCTAAGTGAATATTATAGAATTTACCTTATATAGAAGATTTTATCCTGTGTGCCCCTTCTGTGCGTATAAACTCATCAGTTTAGATTTTTTGGAAATTTTTTCAGGTAAATAGATATAGAATCCTTCTACCCCTACTATTTTCACAGAACAAAAGTAAGAATACCAATACAAGGAAAAAATCCTAGAGTTATGAAAATAATATGAATTTCGGCATTCAGGACTTGCTGGTTACACTTATGCGAAGTTCCCTTGCATTTCCAAACCCAGAATCTCGAGATCCCGAAAATACGGGTCTGTTGACGGGCGAAATCGACCGTCCGTCAATTGAGAGAGTGGAACCGGTCCGAGGTTGTCTAATAACCCAAGCCGTTTGGGATGAACCACCCTAACGGGTTTAGTGGCTCCGTTAGCCGATCTAAGGTCCTAAGAAAACAAAAGAAAACTAATCTAAACTAACTATTAAAACTAACTAACTAATCTATATATACAATCTACTAACTACTATTATACTAATTCTAATTAATTAACTAACTGACTACTAACTAAAATATAACCTATTCACAAAATGTACAGTAATCTACAATTTACAGATTTAAATAAAACCTGAAAAATTCATTAATATTCTGTCCTAAGACAGCAAGAGATATTTTTTGATGATTTTATAATTTTATAAACAAGAAATAAAACAGAAAATTAACTAAACTAAACTACTAATACACTAATTCTAATTACTAAGCTAAACTAAAACATATATCTAACTAAGCTACTAATAAATATACTAAACAAATAAATGACAAGCTGACCTGGAAACGCTCCAGGTTTGTCCTGTGTATGATGACTTTTTAGCAAATCGGAGGAAGGAAACTCGCACCGAATAATCCAGA
Organism: Picea mariana; assembly: GCA_032191745.1. Taxonomy (NCBI): domain Eukaryota; kingdom Viridiplantae; phylum Streptophyta; class Pinopsida; order Pinales; family Pinaceae; genus Picea; species Picea mariana. Next base: position 26,987 of record JASDQU010682301.1, on the reverse strand, counting down.
AGCTTCTCGTAAATGATAGCTGCAATGCTCTTCAAGTGTGTTTACAGGACAAACAAGACATAAAAATAACAACAATCATATGATTTACAAATCTTTACAATTAGGTAAACCAGTATGCAAAGACTTATACAAAATAATTCAATTGATGAAGAAGAGAAATCTGTCATTCATAAACTGAATCAAATAATTGTTGTATTTTTAAGTAGTGAAAGAAATCAGATATGGATGAGACATTAATTCAATCATATCACTTTGTAGAAGACTATGATAGCTAAAGTAGTCACTAATCCAATGCAAATAGATAAGCATAAACACGAAACAAAAGATTGATATTACGAAAAGATAAAGTTGTAGCAGAACATCAACTTTTGTCTCAGTTTTTATTAAAAATCCATAATCCTGGTTCTCCCACCAGTGAGGATGATCCTTATTACAAAAATAAGAAGTATTTATAAGTTTTCCACAGGGTAAAACCTCCCTGTGGAAGTTATCAAACTGTTTACACAAATCTGGGAAGATATCCCAAAGTTGACTAAACTAGGAAACTAAAGTAAAACTAAAACACCCAAATATCTCTTGAACTACCCAGCATGTCCCATGCAATTCGAATTTACCTGAAACCGGTAAGAAATGGACAAGTTAGAGGGATATTTTATTAATAAATGATAAAAGATTTAATTCTATAGACTAGCTACAGAATCTGGCGATTCTGTAGCTGGTCTAATTTGAAAATAGAACTGTATTAAACCAATCCAGAACCAACATAATTATATTCAAATCTTTAAAGAAATATTTGATCACTAAATTGACACAAAGCAAATCGCATCTTGTCAGAAGTAGCCAACTCTATTTGCCAATTTTAAACAGACACAAATCGTAATTGAATCAAAACGAAACTAACAGGATCATTTTTTTAGTTTACAACTACATCAAACCAATTTGGGACCAACACAGTCGTTATGCTTAAAGAAAAATCATATCAATTAAAACACAACTGTGTCTTATTTTAGGAAACAAATTCTTTATACAGGTTGAATGCAGTCATAATCCAAACGAAAACATTTATCCAAAACGAAACAGAATCATATCTGGTAAATTGAAATCAATAGAATCTATTAAAAACAAACAAGATTAATCTAAAGCAAACCCCAATCGACTATATTAATTCAAACGAACAGAATTGCTTCAAAGCGAACCAAACTGAATCAAAACAAATCAATATTTTATACTAAACTGAGAATAATAAAAACTAAATCATAGTTGTGTCTGAATTTAGCGCACGAATTTCCCACTCATGATTCATAGTGAAATTGTTTTGGTAAAATGAAATCAACAAAATCATCCTGAATCAAAATGAAAAGAGCTATTGAAAGCAAATCCAATCAATTATATTAATCCAAGCAAACTCATAAAGCAGAAATGATGTTGAAATACATACCTGGGAAAAAAGAAAATGCTTCTTCTGACATACTGCTTGATGAATTTGTGGATTGATCAAGGGTTTCAACAGGAAGTTGAGGCACAAGGCTGGATGGGCAGAAGGGGTTTTGAAGCACAGGTCTGGATAAGTGATAAGCATTCTAGAAAATGCACACAGACCCAAAACGCATGTTCCATCCACTGAAAATTGAAATGTAAAACAAGAGCTAGATCTCTGTAGTAACTCACTTTCTGAGGAAACTGCCCACCATGAAGGTAAAGGGGCTAAACACGGTTCCGTCTTTTCAACGGTTTGATCTAATTCAAAACCGCTTGCCCAGAATCGCTCACACAAAAACGTGACTCTGGGGGCAATTACAGGGGGAGCCTTAAGCAATCTTCTCTGGCAAAAATGAAACCAAAACCGACTCTGAACACCATGGGGGTTCAATTCTCCCTTCAGTAGCTAGGAGAGAACATACAGTGGACAGGGGTTTGGGTAGGGTTTGGACAAGGTATACGCAAGACTCAAAACTCATAGATTTGCCCAAAAATCAACAGAGGTAACCTGGTAAGGAGGCAGACATTAATGCCAAAGTGTGCAAGGGTGGTGGAAGGTAGTAAACCCATGCATAACTATCATATCAGCTGTACAATTGACAGTGCCTTGGTAAAGAGTTTAACTCAAATCACAATCAAAACATTGTAAACCAATTATCAAATGGACTATTCACATACTCACAACATTCATAACCAAAATATTTTAACCAAATGAAATATAAAATATCCACTTGAAAACCATAGTGTTCAACAATTGGTTCATATATTAAATCAACAAAAGTGTTTGTATGATTCAAAGAAACCACTACATCGACCATTGCACCATCGGTTTAATCACAATGTTAATGTTTTCTTAAAAAACCATTGCACCAAGGGTTCGATCATGACAAGTATGTGTTGTATGAAATGATCACACCAAGGGTATAACCACAATGTTAATGTTTTCATGAAACCAATGTATTGATTAAAGAACATATAAATTAAACCATCAATGCATCACAAACTCGATCGAACATCAAGCCACCAATAAACCAACGGTTGGATCACAATCCTTAACAAATCATCACAATCTCAAAGAAATGGAAATCATATTAACAACAGAAATGCCAAATGAGTAAAGAATCTTGGAGTCTTGCCGATTGTATATCGATAAGTAAATTGGAAACGCAATGAGCATAGAGACAAGAGCGATCATAACAATCTAATGACGTTTTTAATATGACTTCGAAAACCAGCATTTTCACGCCTGCAGTCGTGAAAACGAGAACCAAGGTAAGTGTGCAAACGCATATAAAACAATGGTGTGGTTTTATTGGAAAGATTGTGACGAAATCAAAGTTTGCAAAACACTAGTGTAGGCAGCTTATAAGGACAGTATGAAAATGTGAATTCGCTGCCAACAATAGCGACACACTGGTAGAAGCAATTATCTCTTCCAAAAGAAACAAATTCAGGTTAGGACAGCGAAGATAATTTCAACTCAAAAATAACAACCAGAAAATCGTATAAACATCATCGTTAACCAACTATTCCAACAGTGTTTCAAAAGATGAAAACTGATAACAGTCTTAAGATCAGCAAGTCACGATATTAAAGATAAATTATTCAATACTGTTGGCATAGCCACTACTGCCAGCAGGCATCCATAGCCTCGACAGGGTTTCCATTTAACCCACTTTGACATCTGTATCCTGCCAAGAAGTTCTGGATCAGAATAAAGGACATTAAAGAGGCTTCTTTTTTGCAAATTTTCATGTACCCGACATTGCTTCGCTGCTAGCGAGCCTGTTCAGTACCCCGGCGAAGTTGTCTTGGCGCCATGCATGCATTTACCCGCTGCCAGCAGACCTGTTCAGTATCCCGATGGGTTTACAAGAACTTCCCACAGTTCTTATTCATAATTTATTTTGTTTTGTTTTTTCATAGATATATATTTGAGCAGGGTGACGCTGAAAATCATGATTTTTCAACATAATTTTTTCAGACCTCATCAGAATTTTTTAGGACTGTCCTCTATTTAGATCCAAAGATGTTTTATTTACAAAAACAGCTTCCTAAGATAGGGATACATCTCCTGAGTCATTCCTTTACGGAATAGGGACAGCGTAAAAAGATAATAGATGATCATGACAAGCTTTACTCAGAGATCAAAATCGGTAAACTTTTTTCAAACAACAGAATTTTCCAACATAGATATATATTTCAGAAATATACCATTGATGTTTGTAAAAAAATTCGGAAGTTATTTCAGTAAAGAAAATCTCTTTTATCTTTGTCTGAATAGCTCAGCGTACAGGTATGTGTATTTCCAAAGACACAAACTGATAAGCATAAGGGAGAAATCAAAACACACCAGCGAAGAAAAAATTGGAAAGCAAAGAAATCCAAACAACAAAAACAAAAAATAAATATGCACAGAAGGTGCATCTGAAAACCTCATGCAACAATCCCCTGAGAAACTGAAAGAAAGTAGGAAAATCCTGAATGATGGGAAAGAATTCCTACTCAAGGTACCTTGGGTCAGGGTTGATTTAGATTTATTTATCTCTTTACTTTCCATTTAAGATTTTCATGACGATTCTGTGTTTTTGAAAATAAACATTCAACTAGAAGTAAAAAGAAAAAGGATTAAGAGGACCTCCCTAACAAAAGTTGTATTATGGTTCTTGTGGTGCGCCCACTTGCATTCATGACTGCATTATACAAAGAGAAATAGTGAGAAATCAAACTGAAAGAAAAGCTATTCCTAAACCTACCCTAACTATTAAACAAATTAGGATACTACGTGAAGTCATGCTTCCAATGTAGCCATCGGAGTAACTCTAATCCTGCAATGGAAACAAGATCAAGCATTACTAATAAGAATGGTAATATATTAATAGATGATAGAAACATATCACACTTACCTTCATAATAATCATCTAGAAACAAAGTAAGGATGATCTTACCATTTTCTTGGATATTCTTGTTGTACGAATCCTCCAGCCATTGCGCAATCTTGTCGTGATAAGGGTCATAATGGCATAGGTGAGTGTAAGTAGTATTGAAAAACTCGTCAGGATTATGAGGAAATGGAATAACCATCAGCCAAGGCTGAAACGCCCCATCCTTCTGACAATTCTCTAAGTACTCATTAATTTCTTCACATGGAGGATCTAAAAGAAATATGTCACGCCTACTTCCAAGATACTTGGGTAAAAAGAAAGAAAGCTCAACTTTGTCTTTATTGTGAAATTTTTTCATATATGAATATTCAAGCCATCCTAAGATCCTGTCACAAAAATGGGGATGCAAACCATGACTTTGATGAAATGAATATATCAACGGGAAACTCATCATAGGAGGATTCATGCAATCAATTGGATCATTGGTTTGAATGTTTCCTTCATTGAGATCGATCATTTCAAAATGTGAAGCATAAACATCAATATTCAAGCTAATTAAAGAACGAATATGCAACTTAGAATGTTTGATTTCCATAAGATGTAATGTGTAAAATCATCTCGCAACATGTCCTCTTCCCATGTGAGTGATGAAAGTGAACAAGCATCAAATCCGGTTTTATCAATGTTATGCTCAGAATTTATTTCACCAAAATTTAGCATATCGAAAGGATATGATTGTGGTGGAAAAGAGTAGTATGTTGTAGGTAAGATGTCAAGTCCACCAGAATCCAGAAATAGATCAGGATATAAAGAATAAAAGGAATCAGAAATAAGTAGATAAAAAGAATCTCTTGAACTATGATACTCAACGATGGTATTCTCAAGACAATTCTCTTCACTTTCTTTAAAACCCTTACTCTGATTTGGTGAGGAATTCCTCAACATAATATGATCATCTAGATTTTCCTTTTGTGTGATATATAATTCAAAATTTATGTGACAAGCATCTAGTCTTTCCTGTGAACAAAGTGAATTTTGAGGATGAAGGTTTAAGGTTTCTTCTTCTAGTTGCGTAACTTCTTCTCTAATCAGTTTCATGGAAGTACTAGAACATTCAAGAAGATTTGCGTTGCTTAAGTGTTCTTCAATGACTGATTTTAAATGTTGATTAGAGAATGAGTTACAAGAATGAGGGTATTCACCTTGAGCTAGAAACGAATCATCTTCCATACTAGTCTTAGACTGAAAATACAATGATTCAAAGGAAAAACCAATTTGGTTGTCAATAAGAGCCTGGTCAATAGATTCTACCTCCCTGGCTTGTTAAACATTATTGGAAGAATTTTCCTCTTCTTGAGAAGAAGATTGTTCTTGTAGTTGAGTGATAGGATTTGCAATTGGTTCTTCGTTCGTGATTGAACATGACTAGATGGAAGGGATGGAAGCATCATAGAAGAGATTTAATGCCAATGACATGTCATCGAGATTAAATTTACAGAGGATATGATAGACTTTTGTCAAAAATCCTTCTGAAGATGGATCGTCGTTGATTAGCGAAGTATGAAATTCTTCACATAATTGATCAAAATCATAAATTTCAAAAGCATCTAGAAACTCATTTACAAATTGAAACCAATAAAAAATGTGACATGCTGGAAAGGATTCAAACCAATGTTTGATCCGACCTCTAAAAGTAAAAGCAAACAGTCTGCATAAAACTCCTAAATCTGAAATGTCATGTTTGATGCATTTGCACCAAAATTTGTTAAGGTGGTCTTTAGCAGATAATTTGCCTTCACCATCAAAGGTGAGTTTGGACAAGCATGAGACTGTCTCGTTGGGAACATCGGGTAATGAGAAGTTGAAAGCATGTTCCAACACAGTGATTTGGGGAGCCATGGGGGAAATTGAATACATTTAAAATAAAGTCTCCTACAAGGCCAACTTGTTAGTCAGCCCTCTTTCTAGCGCCATTTGTTGATGGGTGAAATCCAATGTCCATCAACTGAGAGAGCGGAACCGGTCCGGGGTTGTCTAATAACCCAAGCCGTTTGGGATGAACCACCCTGATGGGTTTAGCGACTCCGTTAGCCGATCTAAGGTCCTAAGAAAACAAAATAAAACTAATCTAAACTAACTATTAAAACTAATCTAACTAAAAGAAAACAAATAAAACTAACTAAACTAAAACTAACTAAAACTAACTAACTAATCTATATATACAATCTACTAACTACTACTATACTAATTCTAATTAATTAACTAACTGACTACTAACTGAAATATAACCTATTCACAAAATGTACAGTAATCTACAATTTACATATTTAAATAAAACCTGAAAAATTCATTAATATTCTGTCCTAAGACAGCAAGAGATATTTTTTGATGATTTTATAATTTTATAAACAAGAAATAAAACAGAAAATTATCTAAACTAAACTACTAATACACTAATTCTAATTACTAATCTAAACTAAAACATATATCTAACTAAGCTACTAATAAATATACTAAACAAATAAATGACAAGCTGACCTGGAAATGCTCCAGGTTTGTCCTGTGTATGATGACTTTTTAGCAAATCGGAGGAAGGAAACTCGCACCGAATAATCCAGAAGCTTCTTGTAAATGATATCTGCAATGCTCTTCAAGTGTGTTTACAGGACAAACAAGACATAAAAATAACAACAATCATATGATTTACAAATCTTTACAATTAGGTAAACCAGTATGCAAAGACTTATACAAAATAATTCAATTGATGAAGAAGAGAAATCTGTCATTCATAAACTGAATCAAATAATTCTTGTATTTTTAAGTAGTGAAAGAAATCAAATATGGATGAGACATTAATTCAATCATATCACTTTGCAGAAAACCATGATAGCTAAAGTAGTCACTAATCCAATGCAAATAGATAAGCATAAACACGAAACAAAAGATTGATATTATGAAAAGCTAAAGCTGTAGCAGAACATCAACTTCTGTCTCAGTTTGTATTAAAAATCCATAATCCTGGTTCTCCCACTAGTGAGGATGATCCTTATTACAAAAATAAGAAGTATTTATAAGTTTTCCATAGGGTAAAACCTCCCTGTGGAAGTTATCAAACTGTTTACACAAATCTGGGAAGATATCCCAAAGTTGACTAAACTAGGAAACTAAAGTAAAAATAAAACACCCAAATATCTCTTGAACTTCCCAGCATGTCCCATGCAATTTGAATTTACCTGAAACAGGTCAAAATGGACAAGTTAGAGGGATATTTTATTAATAAATGATAAAAGATTTAATTCTATAGACTAGCTACAGAATCTGGCGATTCTGTAGCTGGTCTAATTTGAAAATAGAACTGTATTAAACCAATCCAGAACCAACAGAATTATATTCAAATCTTTAAACAAATATTTGATCACTAAATTGACACAAAGTAAATCGCATCTTTTCAGAAGTAGCCAACTCTATTTGCCAATTTTAAACAGACACAAATCGTAATTGAATCAAAACGAAACTAACAGGATCATTTTTTTAGTTTACAACTACATCAAACCAATTTGGGACCAACATAGTCGTTATGCTTAAAGAAAAATCATATCAATTAAAACACAACTATGTCTTATTTTAGGAAACAAATCCTTTATACAGGTTGAATGCAGTCATAATCCAAACGAAAACATTTATCCAAAACGAAACAGAATCATATCTGGTAAATTGAAATCAATAGAATCTATTAAAAACAAACAAGATTAATCTAAAGCAAACTTCAATCGACTATATTAATTCAAACGAACAGAATTGCTTCAAAGAGAACCAAACTGAATCAAAACAAATCAATTTTTTATACTAAACTGAGAGTAATAAAAACTAAATCATAGCTGTGTCCGAATTTAGCGCACGAATTTCCCACTCATGATTCATAGCGAAATTGTTTTGGTAAAATGAAATCAACAGAATCATCCTGAATCAAAACCAATAGAGCTATTGAAAGCAAATCCAATCAATTATATTAATCCAAGCAAACTCATAAAGTAGAAATGATGTTGAAATACATACCTGGGCAGAAAGAAAATGCTTCTTTTGATAGACTGCTTGATGAATTTGTGGATTGATCAAGGGTTTCAACAGGAAGTTGAGGAACAAGGCTGGATGGGTAGAAGGGGTTTTGAAGCACAGGTCTGGAGAAGTGATAAGCATTTTGGAAAATGCACACAGACCCAAAATGCATGTTCCATCCATTGAAAATTGACATGTAAAACAAGATCTAGATCTGTGTAGTAACTCACTTTCTGAGGAAACCGCCCATGAAAAAGGTAAAGGGGCTAAAAATGGTTCTGGGTTTTCAACGGCTTGATCTAATTCAAAACCGTTTTCCTAGAATCGCTCACGCAAAAACGTGACTCTGGGGGAAATTACAGGGGTAGCCTTAAGCAATCTTGTCTTGCAAAAATGAAACCAAAACCGACTCTGAACACCATGGGGGTTCAATTTGCCCTTCAAGATCTAGGAGAGAACATACAGTGGACAGGGGTTTGGGTAGGGTTTGGACAAGGTATACGCAGGACACAAAACTCATAGATTTGCCCAAAAATCAACAGAGGTAACCTGGTAAGGAGGCAGACATTAATGCCAAAGTGTGCGAGGGTGGTGGAAGGCAGTAAACCAATGCATAACTATCATATCAGCTGTACAATTGACAATTCCTTGGTAAAGAGTTTAACTCAAATCACAATCAAAACATTGTAAACCAATTATCAAATGGACTATTCACATACTCACAACATTCATAACCAAAATATTTTAACCAAATGAAATATCAAATATCCACTTGAAAACCATAGTGTTCAACAATTGGTTCATATATTAAATCAACAAAAGTGTTTGTATGATTCAAAGAAACCACTACATCGACCATTGCACCATCAGTTTAATCACAATGTTAATGTTTTCTTAAAAAACCATTGCACCAAGGGTTCGATCATGACAAGTATGTGTTGTATGAAATGATCACACCAAGGGTATAAACGCAATGTTAATGTTTTCATGAAACCAATGTATCGATTAAAGAACATATAAATTAAACCATCAAAGCATCACAAACTCGATCAAACATCAAGCCACCAATAAACCAACGGTTGGATCACACTCCTTAACAAATCATCACAATCTCAAAGAAATGGAAATCATATTAACAACAGAAATGCCAAATGAGTAAAGAATCTTGGAGTCGTACGGATTGTATATCGATAAGTAAATTGGAAACACAATGAACATAGAGACAAGAGCGATCATAACAATCTAATGACGGTTTTAATACGACTTCGAAAACCAGCGTTTTCATGCTTGCAGTTGTGAAAACAAGAAGCAAGGTAAGTGTGAAAATGCATATAAAACAATGGTGTGGTTTTATTGGAAAGATTGCGACGAAATCAAAGTTTGCAAAACACTGGTGTAGGCAGATTATAAGGACAGTATGAAAATGCGAATTGGCTGCCAACAGGGCCCCACCTTTACCTTTTTCAGAACTTCGAGAAATGTTTTGTGCTGTTGTTTGACTTTTGAAACCCCAAAACCCTGAATTCCAAAATCCCAAAATACAGATCTTACCTTTTCACGATTTCAGGAATTATTGTGTATGGATGTTCAACTGTTGTATTCGCAAAATCCCTAACTTCGAAATCCCGAAGTGATGGTCACTTTTCACGATTTTGGGAATTGGTGTGTATTCATGTTTGACTGTTGTATTCGTGAAATCCCAAACTCCGAAATCCAGAAGTGCTAGTCACTTTTCAGAATTTCGGGAATTGTTGCATATGGATGTTCGACCGTTGTATTCATAAAATCCCGAACTCCAAAATGCCGAAGTGGTGGTCACTTTTCGCAATTTTGGGAATTGTTGTGTATTGATGTTCAACTATTGTATTCGTGAAATCCCATACTCTGAAATCCCAAAGTGCTGGTCACTTTTCATGATTTCGGGAAATGCTCTGTATTGACGATCGACTGTTGTACTCATGAAATCCCAAACTCCAAAATCCTGAAGTGCTGGTCACTTCTCGCGATTTCGGGAGTGGTTGTGTGTTTATATTTGACTGTTGAATTCACGAAATCCCAACATGATGGTCATTTTTCGTGACTTCAGGAGTTGTTGTGTGTTGATTTGGAGAATCTTACTCTCGATTAGAAGTATGGAAGTAATAGACCTATTATAGTTAAATCCGTGCTAGTGTTATAGACATCATCAAATAAGAAAAATATTGGTAATTTGTACAAGATTTTAAATAACAGTGACAGGAGGAGTATACATTATTGTACCATCGAGTAGGAAGTTCAAGATGCATAGTAAGGGCAATCAACGATAGTAAGGTTTCCAACAAACCTTTAGACTCAAGCCCCATAACAAAAAGCTTACTTGCTTGAAGTCTCAGAACTTTCATGAATAAATGTACAAACAAAAAAAATAAAAATTATGGTGATTTTGAGGTACATTACATATGGTATTAGAGAAAAAGTTACAACACTGGGCCTGAATAGGGCCACATTAATTGCTTAGTATATATTTTGATTTATGAAAAACTAATAAATCTTGTGGATTAAAAACAGAAAGAATTTGTGTTTTGTGTTGAATAATGGTAGCCCAAGAAGGTGCAGAAATCAGGGTGGAAAGAACCCGCAACAAGGACCTCCTAGAGATCCAAGACAGAACAGTGATGGAAGCTCACCCACGAAGGTGTTGGAAACAATGAGAAACCTTATTGTTGAACTACACATTTTCAAAGCCAACAATGAAAAATTGAAGAAGGAACAACAGGAACAACAAGAGATAAATGAAGTCCTGCTCCATAGTATAGTAACCAAGAAAATTCCAAAAGATGATAACCAGGAGGAAGAGGTCAGCAAAAGGGCCTCCAAGAATTCTGGTGCAAAAACATAAAAAAGAGACAATCCGTCTGAAGGGACACCTTCAGTTGAAGACAAAACCATACCAGATAGAAAAAGAAAATAAGCAGACCACCATGAAGGAGAATTTAAAAAGATTAAACCAGCTACTTTTGATGGAGAATCTAGGACAGGAGAAGAAGCCGAAGCATGGTTGTTGGACATCAAAAAATACCTCCAAATCTACAACTATTATAGCAACATGAAGGTCATAATGGCCATCTACAATTTGAAAGGGAAGGCTAGCATTTGGTGGCAGGACCTAAAATTGGCCAAGGGCCTAAAGGAGAAACAGCTGGAATGGTCCGAATTTAAGAAGTATTTTAAGAAACAATATCTTTTTGAAAGCTATTATGAAAGGAAGACGAAAGAATTTTATGAGTTACGACTCGGACAAATGATAATGGAGGAACTTATAAATAAATTTCTAGAACTACTAAGGTTCATACCATACATCCGGGAGGATAAGGTAAAAATCCATCGATTCTTAAGTTGTTTACCACAGTCCTATAGAGATAGAATTGAGTTTGACAACCCCAAATCCTTGAGTGAGGCATTCAGGAAAGCACGAATGTGCTATGACCAGTGTAAGCAGTGGGTAGAGTTTCCCAAGATATGGAAGGATAAGAAGCAAGATGGAATAAACTAGTGAAAGAAGGGATACCATCCATCTCCTTATCAGAATGCAGCAAAAAGTTTCCTAAGGAAGGATTTTCACTCCAATCATCTGAATACGGAAGGTAGCGGTAAACCAGTAAACCTGGGAACAAACAATTTTGGGGACAACTCCCACGAGCCATTAAAGTGTTGGGAGTGTGGAGAGCTTTATTTAAGGAGGAATTATCCACATTTAATTGCAGCAAATAGAACTACTGTTCACAATTTGCAGGAAGCCTCAACAATGGGTGACATGGGCAGAAGTCTGCATCGGATAAATGCAGCTATAGATGGTCGACAAGCTAACAACCAATCCTTGGTGGTATAAGTTGAAGGTAAAATCCATGACACTCAAATTTATGTTTTAATTGACCCTAGAGCTACATTAAGTTATTTTACTCCTGATGTAGTAGAATCGAATAAACTTAAGAAACAAAAGCATGAAAAATCTTGGCTTGTACAACTAGCAATAGGTGCTAAAATAAAGGTAGTTAACTTTATTTCTGACCTTGAGTTCAGCTTAGATGGTCAAACGATAAGGACCAATCTGAATATCCTACCACTAAGGTCTTATGATATGATTATTGGGATGGATTGGTTGGAACAACACAAAGAAGTACTAGATTGTTATACAAAGATACTTAGCTATAAAGATAATTTTGGCACTGTCAGAATAGCCCAAGGCATACCAAAACCTGTATTAGTCAGACAAGTCTTAGCAATGCAACTCAATAAATGTATTAGAAATGGATGTCAAGTTTACGCCATCCAAGTGACGAATCTATTAGAAAAAGAAGATAAGCCCAAGTTAGAAGACTTTGTTGTCCTACGTGAATTCAGAGACATGTTTGTCGAAGAGATACCAGAACTACCTCCTAGGAGAGAAATAGATTTCTCCATAGACTTACTACCTAGATCAGCCCCTATCTCAAAATCACCCTACCGAATGAGTCTACCAGAACTGACAGAATTAAAAATACAATTACAGGAATTGTTGGACAAAGAGTATATCAGACCAAGTGTCTCGCCATGGGGGAGCACCAATCCTCTTTGTGAAAAAGAAAGACAGTACTCTAAGACTATGTATCGATTATAGACAGCTGAACAAAGTGACCATTAAGAACAAATACCCCTTACCTAGGATAAATGATCTGTTCAATCAAGTTGGTGGGGCCAAGATCTTCTCAAAATTGGATTTACGATCCGGATATCATCAAGTTAGGATAAAAGACCAGGGCATAAACAAAACAGATTTTTGAACAAGGTACAGACACTACGAGTTTGTATTCATACCTTTCGGACTTACTAATGTACTAGCCACATATATGTGCTTGATGAACAACATTTTCAGCCAGTACTTAGACAAGTTCGTAGTAGTATTTATCGACGATATTCGGGTCTATTCTAAAACGGAGGAGGAACATGATGAACACTTATGAATAGTTCTGCAAACACTAAGGAAACACAAACTATACGCAAAAGTCGACACATGTGATTTTTATCAAAAAGAAATACAATATTTAGGACATGTCATTTCCTCGGAAGGTATTGCCATAAACCCGGAAAAGATAAAAGCCATTATGGAATGGCCAGTGCCTAAGGATGTGGTAGATATCCAATCATTCATGGGAATCACCAGATATTATCACAGATTTATAGAAGGGTTCTCCAAGATAGCCTACCCTATCACATCACTACAAAAGAAAGGGACCAAGTTTAACTGGTCGCAAAAGTGTCAAGACAGTTTTAACAAGATAAAAGAATTATTGACATCGACACCCATCTTGAAGGTAGCAGACCCAGATAAAGACTTCACAGTATGTGTTGATGCAAGTAAAGATGAACTAGGTGGTGTTCTAACTCAGGAAGGGCACGTGATATGTTATGAGTTCTGGAAATTAAAGGAACACGAGCAAAATTACGTCACTCGTGACTTAGAATTGGTAGCAATAATACATGCATTAAAAATGTGGAGACACTATATAATGGGTATAAAATTCCTACTATTGATGGATAATAGTGGAGTGAAATATCTGTTTAACCAACCAGACCTTAATGCAAGACAAGCAAGGTGGCTAGCCTTCTTGAGCGAATTCGACTTCGAGGTTAGACATATCAAGGGTAAGGAAAATAAAGTAGTAGATGCTTTAAGCCACAAAATTCAGGGGTTATTTGAGATAAACATCAGCAGGGTAGAAAGTAATCTGGAACAAATAATAAGGACGACAGGCATCAACGATGGAAATTACACTAAGATAATGGCAGAATTTCAAAATAGTATCAAAAACTCAGATAAACCAGATATAAGTATCGACAAGAAGGGACTATTATGATTTAAAAAAAGACTTTACATACCAAATTCAACGGAGCTAAAATTAACTATTTTAGATGAAGTGCATAAGAAACCATACTTTGGCCATCCAAGTTACAAGAAAACAATAACAACACTCAGAAAACTATTTTACTGGCCTAATATGAAGGGTGAAACAATGGAGTACTTGGCTAGGTGCCAATATTGTCAGTAGGTTAAGGCCGAACACCAACATCTAGCCAGATTATTACAACCATTACCAGTACCAGAATGGAAATGGGAGGCCATATCGCTGGACTTTATAACAGGTTTGCCTAAAACTTAGAAACAAAATGATTCAATCATGGTTGTAATCGATAAACTCAGTAAGTTTGCACACTTTATTCCTGTAAAGTCTACTTTTAAAGATATTAACATTGTTGAAATATTCATGAAAGAAATTTTTAGACTGCATGGTATTCCTAAAATGGTGATTTCAGATAGAGATGTAAAATTCACATCCGCCTTTTGGAAGGAATTGTTTGTAGGGCTAAACACCAATTTGAATTTCAGTATGATTTATCATCCACAAACAGATGGACAGACCGAAAGGACAAATCAAATCATAGAGGATATGCTCCGCATGTATGTAAGAACAAAGCCGAACAAGTGGGAAGACTACCTACACTTGGTAGAATTTACATATAACAATGGGTACCAAACTTCGGCTAAGTTGAGCCCTTTCGAAATACTGTACGACAGAAGGTGTACAACTCCAATTAGCTGGGATAACCTGGCTGATAGACTCATGGATGGACCAGAGATGCTCCAAGAAATGGAGAACATGGTAAAGAAAGTACAACAGAACTTGAAAGAAGCACAGGATAGACATAAGAGCTAGGTGGATCAGAAAAGAAGACACTTGGAATTTCAAGTGGGAGACCATGTTTATTTGAAGGTCAAAGCCCGAAAAAGCTACCTGAAGTTGGGGAACTGTGCCAAGATGGAAACTAGGTTTTGTGGGCCCTTCGAGATACTAGCTTGAATTGGACCCGTAGCATATCATCTTGCACTTCCAGCTAATCTAAGAATTCATAATGTATTTCATGTTTCTTTGTTGAAAAAGTATATTCATGACCCCACTCATATGATTGATTGGAACTTGGTGCAGGTGGAACCCAAGGGAGAGTTCTACGAGGAACCCCTACGTATTCTGGACTGGAGAGAAATAGCACTTCGGAATAGAGCCATCGCTCAGGTAAAGGTGCAATGGAATCACTTTAGCCCTGAGGAGGCCACTTGGGAATTGGAGGGAGATTTACGGAAATCTCATCCAATCCTATTCTAGGAAAGGAACAAACACTAAGGAAAGTGTTTTACTGAAGGGGGAAAGGATGTGACATCCCCCAAAAATAAATATTTCTTATTTTGTGTGCTGGAAATTTATTTTCATTTTAGGCAAATTCGAATCTAGAAAATTTTTTCCATTTATGGCAATTCCGAATTTCAAATTTAATAATTGTATTTAATTATTGTGACTATTGGGCAGAGATTTATTTGGACTCAACTAACTATTTGACTATGACACTTGTATCACTACAGAACATTTATATTAACTGCATGAGGACAAATGGAACAACCATGTTAAAAATCAGTTGACCATGATTCCATGAGTGGGGAACAAGTTGGAACTTCCTCTAGGCTGATGATTACAAGTTGAAAATCATAGATTTGGCCACTGGCAGCCCCTGAAAATCAGGGATTAAGAAAGCTGCAAAAATCCCCAAAGGATGGAAAAGACATGGGCAAAGAAAGTAAATATATAGCATATGCGAGGAGGTAGGACGTTGCCAAGTATGTGGGAAAGGATTCTTGAGCTCTCTTGCTATTATGAACACTGGGAATTGAGTGTGAGGCAAGAGGAGCCTACTGAAACATAATTGCCTTGTTGTAATGAGCATTGTTGAGTAAGTGTGAGGCAAGAGGATAACTGTTGGAATTGAAGGACATAGCTAAGGAGGAGTTTCCAAGTTCTCTCTCATGGATTCATGGTCAGGCTAGGGGGTAAATCCGGCAAGTGTTTTTGGCTTCCCTATTCTATGGTTGGGAGGAATGTGGATATTCCCTTTGTCTTTCTGTGGATTGGATTCATATATGTTGATATACCCCTCTCTATTATGAATGGCTATGTTTTTATTTCGATGTCATGTTAAATCCAAACCGGAATGATGTCCATTCTATGTTTGAATGATTTTTCTGATGCATTGTGTTGATTAAATTGGAACTATAACGTTTTCCATTTTGTTTATTGTGGGGAATATATGTGAAGGAAATATGTAATTATATTTCTATAAGTAAGTAAGGGAAGGAGGTGATTAACGTTGATGAGGCAGATCCTCTCTGTAGATAAATCCCCAGGAAACCAAACTCAGATCCCTCGAAACATCATTTATAATGACCAAACTCTGACGGAATGATATTCTTAATCATGTATTTACATAGATGCACAGATCTAGTACTATTGACGTTTAATGCATTGATTAAAAGAGTCTCTAAGTGAATATTATAGAATTTAACTTATACAAAAGATTTTATCCTTTGTGCCCCTTCTGTGCGTATAAACTCTTCAGTTTAGATTTTTCAGAAATTCTGTCAAGTAAACGGATATAGAATCCTTCTACCCCTATTGTTTTCACAGAACAAAAGTAAGAATACCAATACAAGGAAAAAATCCTAGAGTTATGAAAATAATGTGAATTTCGGCATTCGAGACTTGTTGGTTACACTTATGCGAAGTTCACTTGTGTTTCCAAACCCCGAAACCTTGAATCCCGAGATCCCAAAAATACGGGTCCCGCCTTTACCTTTTCAAAACTTCGGGAAATGTTTTGTGCTATTGTTTGACTTTTGAAACCTCGAATTCTGAAATCCTGAAATACGGATCTTACCTTTTCACGATTTCGGGAATTATTGTGTATGGATGTTCGACTGTTGTATTTGTGAAATCTTGAATTCCAAAATCCCGAAGTGCTGGTAACTTTTCACGATTTCAGGAATTGTTGTGTATTGATGTTCGACTGTTGTATTCGCGAAATCCCGAACTCCGAAATCCCGAAGTGCTGGTCACTTTTCAGAATTTCCAGAATTGTTGCGTATGGATGTTCGACTGTTGTATTTATGAAATACCGAACTCTAAAATCCCGAAGTGCTGTTCACTTTTCGCGATTTCGGGAATTGTTGTGTATTGATGTTCGACTATTGTATTCGCGAAATCCCGAAATCCGAAATCCCAAAGTGCTGGTCACTTTTTGCGATTTCGGGAATTGTTGTGTATTGACGATCGACTGTTGTCCTCACAAAATCCCGAACTCCAAAATCCCGAAGTGCTGGTCACTTCTCACGATATCGGGAGTGGTTGTGTGTTTATATTTGACTGTTGAATTCACAAAATCCTGACATGCTGGTCACTTTTCGCGACTTCGGGATTTGTTGTGTGTTGATTTGGAGAATCTTCCTCTCAATTAGAAGTATGGAAGTGACATACCTATTATAGTTAAATCCATGTTGGTGTTATAGACATCATCAAATAAGAAAAATATTGGTAATTTGTACAAGATTTTAAATAACAGTGATGGGAGGAGTATACATTATTGTACCATAGAGTAGGAAGTTTAAGTTGCATAGTAAGGGCAATCAACGACAGTAAGGTTTCCAACAAACCTTTAGACTCAAGCCCCATAACAAAAAGCCTACTTGCTTGAAGTCTCAGAACTNAAAAAAAAAAAAACTATGGTGATTTTGAGGTACATTACAAAAGGATGATAAACTTGTCATAAGTATATTATCACGTGTTAGGTCGGGATAATTGTCAATGGAAGAAATGTGTGATGAATTTAAAAAGTAAGTGTGTTGAGTTATTTTTATTTATGTTAGGACAAGATAATTAATTTTTTCAGTTTAATAACAGTTTAACATTATTTTTGTTTTATTTAGTCACAAGGTGTATATGAAAATACAAGAGGAAACGGTTAAGATGTTGAATGAAGAAAGTTGGGATGATGTTAAACTCAACTATCTAGATTCAAGATCTTCAACAGTATTGAAACAAGTTTTTGTTGCATTCAAAAATGTATGTTGATTTATTACATTCATATTATTCGTTTGTAAGTTAATTTATTTATATTTCAATAGTTATAGATATATAAATATATGTTTGTTTGTTTCATTAAATATGCCAAAGAAGAATGCATATGGAGTACCTGAAACTTTCAAAAGTTTTATTCAAAAAGACAAGTTTGAAAGAGAAAGAAGGAGACGTGTTCAAAATGCTCAACTTGATGACACCCTTGATCACTACATTTAGAATGGTCTTGACATTGTTCAATATAAAATGATATTAGGTGATTGTAAAAAACTTGCAAGTATTGTTCCTAAAAAAGAATACTCCCTGGTTATTGCGGATATTCCTCATGGTTATAATATCCCAAACAATGAATATGATACTGAGCCTTATACTTACCAAGCTTTCAGTAAAGTGGTTATGGGATTTACAGAAGTTACATCACAATTTTTCGAGATTTCTAGTATTTCATTCAGACACACTACAAGGATTAGTACAATCAAGCTTCAAGGGGAAAGAAAAGACAAGGATCCAGTTTATTTGGTAAGATATTGAAAGTGTATGTTTAACAATTAATATTATAAAACAATT
The DNA here is from genome assembly GCA_032191745.1 of Picea mariana. Classification (NCBI taxonomy): domain Eukaryota; kingdom Viridiplantae; phylum Streptophyta; class Pinopsida; order Pinales; family Pinaceae; genus Picea; species Picea mariana. The sequence goes on along the minus strand of JASDQU010682301.1, from coordinate 8,026 downwards.
TTATTACTTCACAAGTTAATTGAATTTTCACTCATTTATGTTACAGATACAAGACAAATATTCAGATCTCCAAGAAAGAATCATTTAAATGTGATTTTGAGAGTATACATCTTGCAACCTGGACAAAAGATGATTCTTATAATTCTATTCTTGTCAATGAAAATGACGGAGAGACTCCTAGTAATATATTGGTATACAATGTTGTGGTTAGAAAGCTAACATATGAGGAAAAAGATTTGAAAGGAGAGATGGTTAACATTTATCAAAAACCACAAGCATTAATTAATTATCTTATAGAAAAAAATTCAAATGAAGGAGATTGGGTTTTGTATTTGTTCTTGGGTTCAGGTAAGAATTATGATCTAATATTTATGAAATCATACTTCAATCTTAGATAATTTTTAATTTATCTTTTTACAGTATCTAACTTCATTATTTAATTTGTATTTGGTGATTAGGTACAACATTAGCATGTTTCCTACAGAAAGGAAGGAATTGCATAGCCATTGAAAGTGACCCAATGTAGTGCAGTTTTATTCAACGAAGAATTAATGCTATTCCATCTCTTCTAGATGAAATGCAAGAAGTTGGCTTGAGGAAAGGAGATTTGAGTGAATCAAAGGTGGAAAAATTGTCAAAGGAACCTCAAGTACCATTAGGAGGAATGATTGGAAATGATCACATTGGAGAACTTGAAGATATCAAAGAATCAATGGAAGAACAAAATGACACAATGGAAGCACAGAATGACGTCGAAGAGGATGATAATCTATCTATTGAGAATGATGAATTTGAGATATATGATATCGTTGATTAGTTTAAAGATGTCTTTGAAGACGATGCTAAATTTTGCAAATTTATGATGAGTTATAACTGTAATGATTTGACTTTCATATTTGAAAATAAGAATAAAGATGTATCTATTTTTGTTTTGTGATGAATCTTTTTATTGTTTCTTTTTTCATTTTATTTGTATGTGAATCACTATAAATTGGAAAATTTTATTAAATGTTGTCATTTTTTTACTTCAAATGTATAAAAATATAAAAGAAAATGATAATTTTTTATAAAATTTAGACTCTTTTGTTCAATTATGTCCATAAAAATGCTTTGTTTGACATGTTATTTTAAGGAATATGTACCCAAATGTATAGGTTTTTTATGATATATGACTATAAAATGTGTATTTTTTGATAAATATTCAAAATTAGTGTTATTTAACTACAATTTCTTTTCGATTTATTGAAGTAAAGGTAAACAATGTGTTAAAAATAATTTTTTTCACTATATTTAAAAAGTATGGAACAATAAATTAATTAAGGAGACAAAATTCTATGAAAAAATGTAACTTCAAAAAAGTAAATAGCAAAAAACATT
>JASDQU010682300.1:3156-14605 GCA_032191745.1 Picea mariana | reverse complement strand
ACAATCAATGTATCATCAATGTTTACAAAAATGGTACAAAATGTACATCACCCATAGGCAGGTGATCCCCCTCATCCCTATAGGTACAAAAATAGTGTCACACTACCCTATACAAAATGGGCTCACAAGCCTATATAAATACAAAATATACACATCAAGCACTCATGGTGCCTCTAGAGCACCACCACCAGGTCCTTTTTCTAAAGGATTTGCTCCACCAGCTGGGGGTCCTCTAGGTCCTGGGGGCAGTCACCCAGTCATCGCTGCCCCTGCTATAGCTGCTCTGCGGATCAGGGTCCACAACTCTACTGGAAGGCCAACACAATGCTCCAAGAACCTATCATCCTAGATATGAGTCCACATGCCCTCGAGCACTCCCTGTAGCACCACCTCCAACTAGTGGTGAAAGTCCTCTAACACCCCGTTGGCCTCTACCGGAGGAGCATGTGATGGCCCTTTGCATCGGGGTCATCAAATTTGTGTCTCCTTCCAGCTCTCGCATCATCGAGTGGCCTTACACCAAATTCATCCCTTCGACGTCTCTCTCTCACCCGCGGATCTCCCTATGACGGTTTCTTGGGCCCCTGATGGGCTGACCCTCTGACCAAATCCACCTCTCGGCCTTGCGACCACACATCTACAAAAACACAACCAAATGATAGCATCAACATCCATCCATAATATAAGCATATGCTAGACTATCAAAATCACAAAACATAAAGTACACCAATATAGCTCTCTGGTCCCAAAACTCCCCAGGAGGCAACACCATATCTGGGTCCTGGCGGTAGTCCATCCCACCATACAGGTACCGTAGTATAATCTATGGCATATGGTGCCACACATGCACCATATCAGTTGTAAAATAATGTCGTGCCAAACTCAATGACCATCGCATCAGTCGTGCCTCCCGTGCATCAGCTGCCTCCAACAACACTCTAGGGTGCAATATGTGCACCCTCTCCATGAACTATGTCACCAAGATCAACCCAAAGGAAAACTCACCAAAGTTGGGAGTCTGAAACCAGTTAAGCTGCCCCATCATCTTGGTGTGTAACATCAAGCCCCAGGAAAAATGCTCTCCACCCAATTCTCTTTTCATTATCCTCAGTTGACCACCATTGATCCGCTGAGTATCTAAGGATCTGTATATCCTCACGATCATCGCTGCAATGCAATGATGCACGAGTGCATCCATCACCTCAATCCGAACGACTAAACCTAACATAAATTCCGGTCCCAAACAATACCTCTGTGCCAAGTCTGCCAAGTGGGCATCCCCTGGAAACTAGGGATTAGTAGGTAGGGCCCTCCCCCAAAAAGGGAGCCCAGTCAAGAAATAGACATCCTCCATCACAGAGAATGTCAGTTGCTCCCCTTGCACAATGAAGCACTGCAGATTAGTGCTCCACATAGAAATCAAAAACTATAGTAGGTACTCCTATGCCCGTAGCAATGGACAGTCGGAGAAATTTAGTATCTTGCAGGCTACCAAAGGTCCCTGAACACCCAGATCATCTCTCACTGCCTCCTTAAGGTGTGCCTAGTGCCTAGTGGACTGGAATCATGATATGATCACCTGCATACACACAAACAACATTTGATCAGTCATCACTATTTTGGAACCCCAAAATTCAAAAAATATAAGTTTTTCCAAACCCCTAGCTTTGCCTCATGTGCGCAGCTATCACCCTCACAGGTGCACACATATGTGCACCTGTTCTTCTCACAGTTGCACATCTGTCAAAGAAACATATTCACATAAATGTGCATTTGTCACACCCCACAGGCGTGCATTCATGCACACATGTTTTCCTCCTTCACGTGCCCACGTGCACAACTATCCTCATTATAGCTTCACACCTATGTCCGGGGATCCTTTGATCGCTCGTGCACTTGGGGGCCCACCCTGAAAAAATCCTACAATGCATCCATTCGTACAACCCTACCCAGAAAAGAAACCCTAACTACTATACAGGAGGATAAGACCACTAACTTGGCTCTCGCAAACCCTGGCTCGGTTGGCTCGAACTCCCAGAATCTCCAAATCTCCTCTAAAAACCTCCAGTCAACTCACTATGACAACAGTTACAAATGAGTTGGCATTGTGGGACCTATAGCTATATATAGTCCCTTTTGCCAAACTTCCATGCTCAACTACAAGAGCTCAGAGAATCTGTTTTATGATCCATCTTTAGCCACGAGATCAGGATCTCACCACCTACACAGTCACATTCCCCGGGTCACCATACATCCTCGACCTTGGGGGAGCCTTTTTCTCACATCATGCCCATTTACGCATGCTCATGTTCAAAATTATCAAATAACTATTATATGTTCTTTATCATCAGATATTGTTCATGTCGGGTATTTGGTTTTCATGTGTGCAGGTACTCGGTCACCACAAATCAACCCAGCCCCTTCAGGTATATCATCGACACTGGAATGTAGTCATTCCCTCTGAATACCAATTACATATCCCAGTCACACCCTCCAAAATTTTCCTATAGGATCCTCACATCCTGCTCTGCAGTACTATCACCTTTACTGCATTTCAATTACTGTCACCCGGTAGCACTCTCCCCTACATGAGTTTTCCCATTCACATTCCCCTTTAGCACTTTGACACTCATGTTTCTTTCACCCCCTAGGGATGGGAGTCCCGATAGTCTTACGCATGTTCGAGAATCAACCACACACTCCTTCTCCTCATTATGCTAGCTTCCCCAATGGACTCCCAGGATATCTCATAACGGTTCTCATTTGACTGCACCTCCGCAGTATCATTAACCCTCCATTTCATCCACAATCAGTTTTCCCATCTGTAAATTGCTCTCCATTCATTTACCTCATACAAAAACCCACCTATGGGACCCCAACCCTCCACCAGTTATCTACGCAAATTGCACTCTCACAGGCCAAGCCATCATGCACTAGGGCACCCATTTTTGTATCTACACACTTATCCCAAATTATTCTTTATTCATTTGGTAATTGTACAAACCCTTTCTTTCTAGCATTTACATAGCTTTTTGTTGTCGCCTTTAGCAACCTTCTTTTTCTGGCAAAGCAACCTGTGTCTCCTTTGGTTCGGGAATTCATTACCTCCTACTCTTGTTGACATCGTCCATAAAACCCTACATATCCCACAGTCCATGTACCCCTAATCTCTGATTTTGTCCACTTTGTCACACCTCTGGCACAATTTAACCCACTTCTAGTCGTCCCCCTGATGCTAGATCTAGTTTCATGGTTGCTTCCACTCATACTTCACATATATCCCCAACCAAGAGAAGTCTTGAATCTCACTGCATCTTGAATTCATCTATGTACTTCATCAGTTTTTGATCTCATGCCAGTGGATTTCATGAATCCCTTTGCTTCTAGGAGTCATGTCTCCCTTTCTGTCAACATCAACACAGTTTCCAGAAGGGCGACAATATCTTGACTCTCATTACCTTTACAATGAGGAGTCTCGGATGACATAGGGAGAACCATCATTGCTCCCTACTGTCGTTGACCCCCATAACATTTGACTTCAATACAATATCATGTTACAGTGGGTCTTACTTTGCGACTGTTGCAGTTTTTTTATACTAGCAGAAGACCTCTGAAATTTACTAGGCCATCAATGCCTACGAGTCATCAACACTTCTTACAGGTGTCCTTGTCTCTTTTCAGAGTATGTTCACCATCATAATTGTCCTCTACCATTATCAAACCACCCTAGAGGGCACTTTAGTTATCTGTATCAACATACATCTTTAGTTACTGTCTTACACATTTTAATTACATGACACGAGCATGGGGCATGCCCTTCTTTTTTGTATACAGTTTTTATTTTTTCCACACCTAGAGAAAGGTTTGGGTCCCACAATTTCCCCTCTCTCTCTGATGGGTCACTCTTGCAATTGATCTCAACACTCCTTCTTACAATGTTACTCTCAGTAGAAGAAACATTGATGTATTTTGGCTATATGTATTCTCCTAACCTCACACATCAGGGGGCATCTATTATCACTGAAATTTCATCCGCAAATGGTCACAAGAATCCAACATATCCAAACACCTATTAGTTCATTTAGGGCCCAAAAAATGCATTTTCCAAAGGGCACAAACTATACAAATGGTTATAAAATTGACATGTGCAGAAACAATACAGGAAGCACGTGCACGTGCGTAGGCCAAAAAATAAAAAAAAAGAGCACATGCACCCGATGCGCGATTGTGTATGACACAAGCTGCACACTCCTGTGAACGACACATTTCTGGTTCTTTTCGGCCCCTCACCCACTTCTGGTTCAGCTCCCAAGCTGATTTGACCCCCAAATCTGAGCTAAATCTGAGTGGGGGGTTGGTTAAAGGCCTAAGGGTGCCCTAAAGGGCCCCTTGTTCACACTAAAGACCGGTTGGATAATGCCTCAAATATTTGCTATAAAAAGAGGCCATGGGTGCACTATGAATTCAAGAATCTCATTGTATTGTTATGTTGCTTCTATTCTCCTACAAGGAACCTCTTTCCTTCTTGGAGCATACTAGCACCATCTCATTAAGCTATTCACCTCACCTCTTGAGGGAATAAGCTTGGATTTATTCACCATTTCCTTTCTATTTTTTCATTTGTAAGAAGAGATCTCACATAGGGGACTCAAGAGACCTCCCTTGGAGGAAAAGGGGACCCATAAGTCCCCCTTTTTCTTTTGTGTTTTCCAACTAATATAATCTCTCCATTAGTGGCATGAATATTGGTCAATTGTTTGATTAATTTCGGTTCTAATTTCCTTATGCATTGTATTTTTGTTTCTTTAGCTATTATTAGCTTAGTTGTTTGTTTATTTCATGTGATTGAGTCATTTGATTCATACGCTAACTTCTGTCCTGTTCAGCTGACCCAACTGGACTTGCAAGTGTCCCTCTTTTGCTCATTCAAGTGGTGAAAAGAATACAACAAAGATGTCTAATAAAATTTTAGTTAATCATTCATTTTAAGGGTTATTGTTACTCAACAAAGGAACATCTGAAACTTGAATGGTGTTTATGACAGTATCCAAAAGTAAAGAACCTAAGAACGCAATGTAGCATGCAATTTCTTCAAATGAAAATGGTGTAAAAAAATTATTAAATGAAACTCTTTTTATTTTCAATGATGAAAACAAATTATTTCTTGACTGCAAGATTTGAGATACTTCATAATGCAACCTAGAATCTCTTTTCAAAGACCCAATGAAACACAAAAATTTGTAAACAAAGGTTCTTTTCGTTGAAAAAGGCTACCACTACCAAAGTAAACTATAATGTAAATAAAATTGAATGCTAGTTAATTGAATATTTTCTTTCAATGATCATAGGAAATGGTTAAAGAAATGGGTAACAAGCAAGAAAGCATATTTTTTTTCTTTTTCGTTTTCAAAAGAAATAAAAAAAAAACAAAGGATTGCAATTTTTATATTTTCTTTTAGAAATAAGGAAACGTAGGTATAGAGACACAAAACACTCAACCAAGAAACCACTAAAAACTCAGTGAGATTGGATGTTCAACCAAGCAAAGAAGGATGATCTCCAAATCAACCTAACAAACCTTATACAAACTAACTAAAGCAATATCTTTTTCTTTTTTTCTATATAACTTTTCATATTCAAGAAAGTAAAATCTAGAAAGACACTCAGGATACCCAAGCAAACTGAAAGAAACAACCACCATTTCCAAATTCCATAAAAATATTAAAAAAAAACCCTACTTTCACACAGGTCTGCGACTGTGTGCCTAGAAACTCGCGGATATCCACGGGTCATAATCCTGCAACTCATGGATGTACTCAGGCTGTAGAAGGGGAAAACATAGATGGATCTATAATTTTGGAAAAATAAAAGGCCACACCATAAAGGGGGGCTTCTAGACGCCTGGGAAAGATCCATGAGAGGATAAAAATTACACAAGAACTCAAGAAAACATAGAAAACTACTAAAAGGAGGAGAAAAGMAAGACACCCTAGGAACTGACCCAAACTAGGAGCATGTCCCTAGTATGGTCTCCAATTCTTTTAATGGRATATTTCCCTCGTGACCTTGGGTCATGTCATGATAGAGAAAGACTAGATATAGAAGATTAAATATACCCTCACAATCAAACATGCAAACACATAATAAGYAATTTTTCGTAGAGAGAGATATGTAAAGGAGAGAAGATAAGGTGTGCACCTTAAACCCTTTGTCTGATGTCGATCCCTACTCCTACTTTTCGAAACGCTCCTGGTGTCTTCCGGTACAATCCTGCAATAAGATACATAAATTGTKCTACAATGAGGTAGTTATAGGTCCTAGTAGCATATATCAAAGGTATACTTTAAARAATATATGAAAAAAAATGAACATATCAGATTGCAATGAAACAAATGAAAACAAGATTGGAAGGAAATAATACTTTTCTAGTAATTAGTGAAATAAGAGAGTTAGTTACAACCTGATGTTGCCTCTAGTACCGCTTTAGAACTAATCACCCAAGTTACAACTGAAGTCCCTCAAGCATCAACTCAATGAAACGCTTCCTCAAATATCCCGATAAGTATAAGAGAAGACCTTATGACTATATATGAGAGGAAGTAACTCTGGAAAAAGGTGTTTCTAGGTTGCGAGAAAGATTCTCATAGGATGAAGGGGAAGGGAAACTTTCTCAATTTTCTCAGCATAATTTTGCACCATCATACTTGTCCTAATCATTTCACCCAAAGGTGATTTTATACTCTCCCAAAGGAGCTGAGGAGGTTGAAATCCATTTTGTACGGTCTTGGGGACATTGGGAAACGATCCCAACTAAAAAAACCACTTGAAATATAGGAATTATTTTATTTTTCATTATTTTTTAGGGAATCTGCAGGTTGCACACTATAAAGGTGCAAATATCCACGTGTTGTTGAAAGGAAACCCATGGATATGTTCAAAATTCACGTTTTTTAGATGACTTGGATGAGGCAAGGTGGAATTTTGATTTTTCAAGCCAAAGGGAATGGTATGCCATAACAAAAATGTATAGGTGTGGATTTTTTGGCTAAAACAACAACTAGGAAGAATAATCGTAGGTTGAAGCTCACATATGCACAAGGAAACAAAGCCCTAAATTGTGAAACTGATTCCACCCAGGTGGCCTCCCACTTTTTAAATCCCCACACAGATAGTAGTCCAAGTGATTTCACAAACACCAAAATAATTGGAGAGGGGATATATTCCCCACTTTCTCTAAGTGTGACCTTGTGTTTAACTCCTGTGTTAGAGGATATTTCCTGCCACCTCCATATACTATTGTATTTTCACTCCCTAACAAATTCTAGTTGGTTTTATGGCCTTGGAAAATTTAATCTCAACCCTACACCAAGGCCCTATGCCTTAGTCTAAATGTTGGTTTGCATCACACAAAAAATCATCTAATTGATTTTAAGATTAAATGTATTAAGGGGTTGTTGATTACACATAGGGTTTGTTTCTTTTGTGTTCTTTGTGAAGAAACCATGTTTCTTTGGTTTAAGGTTACATTGCAATGTTCAATTAAGCATGTGAGATATAATGAATCATTTTTCTCAATCCTTTAAATATTCCAATAACAAAAACAAGTAACCAATGTAATACATCAAATGTAAAGTTTCCAAGATACTTGTGTAATATGCTCTATTCAAGGTATTCCATTAGTTCATTTCACAATTTGCAAGGACAATATAACTCAATGATAAATAAAAATGTATGACAATTAGTGACAAGTGATGATAATTATGAATGAGAGAAACAACCTATATGATGTCATATACATGAAATTGCATGATAATTTACCATTAAGTGAAAATTTTCAATCTAAAATGAAATTGCAATATCAATGAGTTATAAAGTTTGTTCTTATATGATCAGTCATCGACATAAATGATCATAAAGGAACATCAACAATTATAACACCTTTAAATGAAAAACCCTCAAACCATAACTTGGAGAACAAAATATGCAATTGTTCTATGGGACAATAGGAAATACAATGACGAATTATATAACCTATGTGATGTCTTAAGATACTCGATTCAAGGATGTAATATCAAGCCCAAGTTTATTCTAATATTGTCTCAAAAATGATGAAAATCCTCCCAAGTCATCCCTCATAATCAGTAAACAAATGATATAAGGAAATGTTTAAATAAGATATTGGAAGGGGATTAGGATTTGTACAATTACTAGTGATTCAAACTGTAAAGTGAAATAGAGAATAAATGTTGGAAACAAATAGATAGGAAACCTTTAGTGAAATTTTTGTGCGTAGACTAGATTTAGAAATGATGTTAGTCTTGAATTTTTTATCCAACAATGAGGTCTTAAGTGGGTATCTCATATTTGTTGCAAATTAGTGAGAAAAATAGTAAATCATTCCAAAATAATGACAAAGAACCTAGCTACCAACAACATTCTCAGTTGACTCCCTTTTTCAGGATATAGATGACATGATATGAGGGTTAGAGGGACAATCAAGTGTGGTTACAAGGTAGTTTAATATGTGATTACTTAAAGTAATAAAAGCCAATGAATGTTGTCAAGGATGGAATGAGTAATCATTGTTCTTATTTGCAATCCTATGATAGTTTTGGACATAGGTGGATTTGGTGCAAATGTGCTTACTCCCTAAGGAGATTTTAGATTGTTAGATCAGATTTACAAAGGTAAGTAGTGTAGATAGATAACCCAAAAACTCAAATGAAGAATTCTACCCTGAAACAACCCTCGGATAGCTATTAAATTTTGTAATGCCTACATGATTTATTCATTATGCTATGTAATGAAACACTTGAGGGAAATGTAATAATTCCTAGGGAAAAACTTGGATTGCTAGGAATTTTTGAGGGGGGTTTTATGATGACCAAATAACCCATATGCCATATTTGAAAAAACACCTCTCTAAAAAAATGATGTAACTATTGTTAGGTTGTTATATTATTTTCAATGAAATTCGAGGTGGATCGACAAACAGTCGAAATCGAGGTGGATCGAAAAGAAATTGAAGGTCGAGGTGGTTCAATCGGGTAAAGTCGAAGTTGAAGGTCAAGGTGGTTTGACCAAGTAAAGTAGAAGTCAAAGAATAAAGAAATTGACAACAAGTCGAAGAGGTCAACAGATAATAGGTCGACATGAGGGCATGTGGCAACCAACTGAAGGCCGACTGGTAGTCGACGGGTAATCTGACTTGGTAGTCAACTATAACAGAATCTTGATATTAGTGGGATTTCTAGCCAATGATCTGCGTGTATCTGTAACCATTTTTGGGATCCTTTTCTTTAGGGTTTTTCCTACTGTAAATCCTATAAAGATGGCATGTTGTAATTATGTAAAAGCTAATATTTAAGAATCAATAGTCGTAGAGGTTGTTGGTCATGTAGACGTAAGTCGAATTGGCTACAGGGTCATTATTGTGTAAATAAAGAGAGTATGATGTCGATTTTGTCTTAGGTGTGGACCAAGGTTAATAGTTATACATGTAACCTTTTATTCTAAATGAATAAGACAACAAGAGATAATAAACCTCAAGGAATGTTGGTTTTCCCGGTTTGGGTTTCCAGGGTAAAATCTATGTGTACTATGTGTTTGCTTTGCCATTTACTTTCTTGATTATATATTTCTTCCTCTCTTCTGCTAGGTTTAGCGTGGAATTGTATCTCATTTCCTAACATGTGGTATCAGAGATTGTCTTAACAACCTTGGATCTAAGCTAAACCCTAGGTTCAGTAAGAGTTGTAAGTCTGAAATCTTTAAAGATTGTGCTAAATATTGTGTTAAAGAATGGCGAGCAATTCGAGAATAGAGATTGAAAAATTCAATGGCCAGGATTTTGAGCTTTGGAAGATTAAAATTGAAGCTCTCCTTATAGATCGAGAACAATGGACAAAATTATGTCTAGGTACCATGTCGACAGGTATGTCTATGGAAGAATGGTAGAAACTCAAGAGAAGATCAAGGAGTATGATTCGACTTTGTATTTCATATTTGGTACTGTTGAATGTCTCAGGTGAAGATTCGACCAAGAAAATGTGGGACAAGTTGGGAAGCTTGTACTAGTAGAAATATTTGGTAAAAAAGTTGTTTTTCATAAATAAATAGTATCTTCTGAGGATGAGTGATGGCAATTCAACAACTGATCATTTAAATGCATTTAACACTATTATAATTCAATTATCTTATGTGGATATTAAAACCACTCACGAGGAGAAATGTATTATCCTATTATGTTCTTTTACAAACTCTTGGGATAGCTTAGTCATGGTTATAGGGAGTAATACAACCAAATTAGTGCTAGAAGACGTGGTTGCATCTCTAATGTCAGAAGAAATGAGAAGGAGGAACACCAAATATGATTTAGTGGTGTTAGGTCAACTGATTGACAGAGATAAAGGAAAATTATTTGGTGGAAAGTATAAGTAAAAGGGTATATCTAAATCCCTAGTTCAGTCGACAAGAAGATGCTAGAAAATCCAGGAATTACAAAAAGGACTACAAGTCGAAGGCAATGGGATTCAGTACAAGATTTGAAGAGAAGAAATCAACTGAGAGAAACATGACTCTAAATAAGGGATGAGATGTGTACTTGGTGTCGACCAATACATAGTCATATCAATATGTTTGGCTGATCGAATCAATAGCATCCTATCATGTGACACCACATAGAGAACTGTTCTGTGAATATGAACAATATGAAGGAGGATATTTGTTCTTGGGGGATGAATTGACAACCAAAATTATCGGACAAGGAATATTTCAACTGATATTGTAAGATGGGAGGAGTAAAACCATTATAGGTGTGCTACACATTTTGCGTTTGGAAAGAAACATGATATCTGTCAGCAAGATGAGTGATGAAGGGGTACACACTCTATTTTATAAGGATTCGTGCAAGATGGTCTGAGGTGCGATGGTATTAATGAATGGAGTTTGGATTGGAACCCTATACAAGTTACTAGGGAGTGTCGACTAGACTGGATGCAACAACATCATTGTTCCTGAAGTCGAATCAACCTCAAATCGACTCAAATTGACTCAGGATGATCCGATTCAAACCAACTCACCAATTCATCATAAAGTCAACCCAACCATGCTATGGAATGAGAGGATGGGACACATTAGAGATAAAGGACTTCGATCTATTCATAAAAAAGGTCTGGTCGAAGACTTTATTGAATGTAATTTAGAAGTCAAATTTTGTGAACATTATATATATGGAAAACAAGGTCGAGTGAGGTTCCCATCTAGAAAGACAAGGGAAAATGGGTGTTCGTGCTCTTTTCGTCAATGTGTGAGCAAAAAGTGAGCACTTACATGCCTAGTTGGGCTCTTCTAGTCATGACAGCTGTAATGCAAAAGGTTAGAAAGAAAACAGTAAAGGTATTAACAAGAATTAAACAAGAACTAAATAACAACATGAGCATGAAAACAA
>JASDQU010682299.1:21371-44075 GCA_032191745.1 Picea mariana | reverse complement strand
CTGAGACTTCTTCAATTTATGAAATTATTCAATTCTTGGAGTACTCTGATCTTGTAGATAATATTACTCAATGTATTCTCTGAAACTCCTCCAATTTTCACTCCTTGAATCCTCCCCAAAAAGAGGTTATAGAAAGAATGGTAGACTTTATTCAATTATGTTCTATTCAGAAGAGTGAACTTGCACAGAATGCCCCACGCTCAATAATTAACGTCCGATTCTGAAATTCGCACACAAGAAACTAAAGTCCGTACTATTTCCAATGAAATTTGTCCCATTTCATTTGGATTCTCGATGAATACGTTATGACTGTTTTACCCGGAACACCTATTTATTGACTAGCTTTAGGACTGGTCACAAACCCTATCTTCCATAGAGTGTATCTCCATAATTATAGCAAATCAAGAGCTGAAATTTTAACCAGAGGTACCTTGATCTGTCTTCTCAATACCATATAGATTTCACCATCTGAATTGTTCTATAAAAATTTTTATAGCAAAAATGGTAAGATGACCTGAAAATAACATACCTTAGAACACATCACCAAAAGACTTCATCCTCCCTTGAAATCCGGCCTTCTATTCTTCTTATTACCTCTGAAATTCGACTTGTATCAAATGAATGTATAATGATTTTTATTTATACCATTTATGTCACTTCCTTTTAACATTAGGGCCGACCTGACACTTTCTTATTTTGTAATTCTTTTCTTTAATTATCTTCAGGGCATACATGTACTTCCTTCTTCAATTCACTTTGTCATCTTCAAAAATTCATTTCTCCTCAACCATGAGGATCCACGTGACATGCCACATACCAGCAAAAACAACACGATGTATACTATACATCCATGGGTTTTTTATCTTCATGTGCATTTTCCTTCATGTCCAAATACCTTCATCAATCTTGCGGTCCAAAACCCACGACTAGGGTTGACAAAATGAAAACAACCAATCTTCCAACATATCCAACATCACTAGCAGAGGTTGGTGATGGATCGCCAACATGAGTAGCATAGGTTGGTGATGGATGTGCAGTATGAATAGAAGTGACTAGACATGTGCCCCCAACATGACTTGCAACGACTGGTTGCAGTTCTTCAACATGACTCGCAAAGGTTGTCGACCAATCTCCAACATGGCTAGGAGAGGTTGGTGATATAATGCTAGTATGACACACAATGACTGGACTTGAGGCGATGACGAATTACAGCATTTGAGACCAAGGTCCAAGGAAAGATTGGTTCTGAGAAATTGCAGGCCAGGAAGGATCCTGGTTTACGCCCTGTCCCTATCCAATAGGATAGTATCCTCCTCCGTATTGATCCATAAAGGGTTGTAAGGGCATCGACACCGAGGAATCCTCTTGTGAAGAGAAAGAGACATGAAAAGGGTTACTCATGTGAGGATATATGTTTCCCCCAGACAAAGGAACTTCATGAGGGGGGTTGCCCATACTATAAAAATAATTCCCCTCGGATGAAACACTAGAGGGCAGACAGAGGTCCACCATGTGAAAAGTATTTGTAGGAACCGACATAGCGGAAGAAGGATAGGTGGACAGAGTGTAACAAGTAGAAATATTGCTTATTTGGGCACTTACTTCTCGCATAGTGGATTCGTAGGAAGGAATATTCAAACCTTCTACCATAAGATGTGTTTGAAGGATATGAATCCCACCAAACGGAGAGGGATACGAAGGAGGCTTCATGCCCCCAGACCCAAAACTTGTATTCACATAAGGAGGTGATACAGAGGACGACAAGTGTGATGACATATCATACATACCATGAGAAAAATGATTAGAGGCCTAAGGCATTGACTGAATACCATAATTTTGCATACCATTATAAAAAACAGATGGATTTTACCCCATGAACGTCATGGGGGGGTAGCAGTAAATGAGGGGACCAAAGAAACCCAACTATCCTTTATAAAGAGAACTCAGTATAAACTCTTAAGGCTAACTAGTAATCAAAGAGCATACCAAAAAGTCAAACAACCAATATGCATGCAAACGGGCTAAAGTGGCTAAGTGGCCTCCCTCGCTAAAGAAGGCATGCCTCATCCAAGAGGGACTTGAGAGTCCCTACTAAATTTTGGAGGTAACAGAATCAGTTATAGGAGCTCTCATGGGATCAAAAAATAGTCGGTCAGATCCCCTCAGAGAGGTAATCCTCCATAAAGGTTGTGTGTTTTCCGACCTCTATCTGACCCAGGATACAAGAAGAATAACCCCTGCAAGTAACCTATGAGATACCTAAGTCAAGAAACTAATAAACCACTATATAACCAATTCACACGCGAACAGTCATAATTCTGGATCATCGTATGGGCAGTGTAGCGAAGCCCGAAACCTTGAAATCACCAGCTCTCATAGAGGTATGGGTACTAGTAAGATCCCCAAATATGAAAAAATCCACAGAAGTATCTCTGACGGTAGGCGAGTATCCAGGGGTTATCCCTTCAACTAAATTTGCGCCACCTCATGATTAACTCCAGTGTGAGTGGAGCCTCCTGATATTACCAATTATACAATGGACTTCTAAACTCCCTGTCTCAAACACATATGTTGATTTAATTTCCTTGGAGAAGTTTACTCACAAAATCCTATTCCAAGGCACTAAATCCTAGACTAGTTTGTGCACCCTAAAAATAAAATTGTGACTAATTAATTTTAGTTTAAAGCATAAATTTTATTGGTCGTGATTACTCCAAAGGGTATGGAAGTGAAACTCATGATGTTATGACTCTGCAAAAGATAAATATGAATATAATGCAAAGTATACCTTTAACTTTTCAATGAATGATATGCTAATAAAAACAGTGTAATTTTCAATTTCAACTTTGCAATTCAGAAGTAAAATGCAATCTTTCGCTAAATGTACTAAGCTAATGATAAAGGTTCAAAGACAAAAATGTTAACCAATGCAAAATGCCCATTTTTTTTGTATTTTCAGTATATTAAAAAGAAAATACATGGACTGAAAAGAAACCTGATATAAAATTCTACTATGTATAAATGAAATAACTCAAGCAGAATACCAAGTAGCCAAGAAAAAAAGCCCTGGTTTCAAGGAACACCAAAAATGAAAAAACAATGAGAAAGACTATGCCCATAAATTCAACTCCCAACAGGCTTCCTGTCAAGCCAGAGAAGCTCAACAGGCACTACAGAGACCTAAGAAGGCTCAACAAACATCAAAACTCACCCAACCATCACTAAACCAAGAAAACAAGCAAGGAAAAGTGGTATACGCGACTGTTCAGGAGAATAGTGCGTATATACGCATCTTGCTGAGAGGAAGAACGCATGTGTATGTGACTGTCAAGGAAAAACGAGCGTACATGCTTTAAAAGAAGGCCAGGCAAGGGAAAACAGGATGAAAACTCAGACTCAGAGTGAACAAAATCTGTCAAGCAGTGATATGACAAGAAACACAAAGGAAAAAGAGAAATGCAAGAAGAAAAAGTACTTCAACCCTTAGAAGGAATATCTATCCCCAGTGGAGTCACCATTTATGTTACAAGGGAAAAACTCTTTATGGCCAAGGGTAAACCACAATAGATAGGTATGACTGCAGAAATCAACTCAATTCCATTGTATGCTACATAAACTAGTGTGCAAGATAAGAAAGAGGCCTACCTCAATCCAACGTTCGATGATGTTACAACGTTGAGCACTTTGACCCAAAGCTTTATACCTGCAATAAGTCCTCAACAAACAAGAAAAGCAAGTATATAGTGATAATGTAAAGGGTTTAGCACATCATATAGCATAATCCATTAATAAACATTACAAACATGCCCATGGATAATAATCATATATTTGCATGATACCAATAGGATGGGAAAGGAGTATTTCTATTAATAATTGATCAACAAAAGTGACAACATTGAAAACTTCTGTGTCGGCACGGTTCGAAACCAAGAAACCAAGTTCCTTCCAACTGGGCCTCCACCACTTCAATCCTCTACCAAAGGCAAGCTCAAAGGAGAGAGACAATGAGGTTCTCTCAACAATAGGGAAAGAGATTGGGGGATGAACACTCTGTTTGTACTTGAGGGAAAAAGGGATGCAGACTCAATATGAAGTAATTTCTCCAGAGTAACTTTGCTCTCAAAGTTGAATGTTTTCTCCTCTTTTCCATAGTTCGAAATTATGCTCTTATAGCCTTCAAAATGCAATTAAAGGGTCGAGTTAGGATGTTTCCAGTATATGGAAGGCCAAGGATCGGATATCTCTTGTTGTGACATGGAAAACCGACTCCATTTTTGTATTTTTTGGCACAAATCACAAAGTATGTGGGCTGTAGTGGAGCAGCCTGTGTATACGCTTGTTGTATAGCTGATAGGGCACGTATATGTAGAAAAATGTGTATTTTTAACTCTGGATTCATCAAAAAGGGATGACAATTTTTCATAGGTAAATGGAAAAAGACCCTCTATGCAAGATAGAAATGGTGAGCCAAATATTGCTATAACAGTGATACCCTTTACCATTGTGGTATTGATTCCATATTTCGACGATGTCTCACCTATGATGAAGCTGAGAAATCTTTGAATGAATGTCACTATAGAGAATGTGGCGGTCATCTGCCTGAGTTTTCCACTACCCAAAATATCTTACAAGGTGGTTATTTCTAGCCTTCATTGGTTAAGGATTTCATTACTGTCGTCCAAAAATGCCACGCTTGTAAAACCTACAACACTAAGATCCGATCTCACCATGATCCTCTTCACCCTATAGTTTTCTTTGGTCCATTCGCTAAATGGGGCATTGACTTCATGACATGTAACCCTCACTCGGTTGGGGGGCATGGATACATTATTGTAGCTGTGGATTATTTCACTAAATGGGCCAAGGCGATGCCTACATTTGATATTACCAGAAAAACTACAACATTGTTCATATTCAATCATATCATTACTACATTTGGTTTCCCTCAAGCCATCGTTACTGATCATGGTAGTCATTTTCGTAATTTAATGATGTATGAACTTACTGAGAAGTTGGGTCTTCGCCATGAAAACTCAACCCCCTATTATCCAAAAGCCAATGGCCAGGTTGAGGAAATTAACAAAGTTCTCACTACTATTCTTCGAAGGATTTTAGGAATTCATATGTCAAATTGGAACATGATGTTGTTTTCAAAATTGTGGGCCTATCAGACATCTTTCAAGTCTACCATGAGATTCACACCTTTCCAGTTAGTATATGGTATCGAAGAAATTTTTCCAATTGCATGTGAAATTGCATCTTTGAAGCTAGCTTTCGAACTTCTCCCTAACACCTCAGTTGAAGAAGAACATATTTTGTATTTAATGCAATTAGACAAGACCCATCATGATGTCACCTTAGTCATTGAAACTCAGAAGAAATGTGTTAAATCCCAATACGAAAATCATGTCAAACCATGTGTTTTTTTTCTGAAGGTGATCTTGTTCTTCTTTACGAGAAAGATCGTGATTTTCTAGGGGCCAGTAAATTCGAGCCCATGTGGTGGGGTCCTTATATTGTGAAACAAATGTTGGAGAAAGGGGCTTATGATCTGGTAGATTATGATGGATTTCCTTTGAGTGAACCCAGAAATGGGATTTACTTGAAGAAGTACTATGCTTAAATAATTTTTGCATGAGTGTTGTGTATTGTTAGTGTATCATACTCTTATGTGATTTTTCATTTTTTCGACTACTTGCCTTGCACTTTTCTTGGTTTATAGATGTCGGTGTCTTCACTACCTTAAATTGGTTTCACTGATGGAACGAGTCACAGTACTCAAAGCTTAGTGTCTGCTTCTTGGGCAATCTATGCACCTACAGATGAATTAATCAGTCTACATGGTGTATGCCAATAACAATATCGCGGAATACAATGCAGTTATTGAGTTATTGACCGACATTGTTTAACTCAGAATACGTCATCGTATTGTACGAATCGATTTGCAGTTAGTAGTCCTACAGTTGAGTAACGTTTATTCCATCCAGAGTCCTACTTTTCTAAGGGTCTATTTACGAATTCATCTCTTGAAACATCATTTTGATTACATTGAATATCAACACATTCCTAGATGTCTAAATACATTAACAGATGCATTGGCTAATAATGTGTTATATAGACATTTGATACATTTATAAAATCACACTTTGTACATAAAACAAGTAATTCGATAGGATCCGTATATTCATAACAATAAAATTCTACAAAAAGTGTTTTTCTCCGAAGACCAAAATATCAAAAATATGAAGCTCATGGCTTCATACACAAAAAGCATAAAGAATGTTTCTCTCTATAACAAGCGACTGACCGTGCTACTCTACAGAACATTCGACCGATGGAGGAAGATACACCCACTGTGTGGTACTGGTAATGCCTCGGGATCTCATCCAAAGTAGTGTCAAGAACGTGCATGGTCAACCCCTCCAAGTTCTATTCTATGGTCTTTAGATCTATAGAAACTACCCCTGCTACAACACCTCTCTCTCCCCACCTCTAGATTAGGGATGAACTTGGAGGATGACAAGGTCCCACATATGCATTAATGAGAGCATTTGATTAAGTCATTGGATAAATAACACAAAAAAGATTTTATATCATTAAAAATAACAAAAACATTATATATACAAAATTTCCTTCTTACCTATGTCCCCCTACTGGGAACCTTCAGGAAGAGCCAGGTCTGGATCTCCATGGAAGTCTACTCCAACCTACACATAATCTTTGACCATGAGCATCTGATTCCTCAACCATTGGAAGAAGACATCGTTATACCTGACGATGTGATCACCTCCATTTTGGGCCATGAGATCTACCTACCTATTCATCCTTGGATCCTGTGGAGCAGGTATACCCCACTCCACCTGCAAGCGTAGGAAAAGGACCCTCTCCAGGAAGAAGGATAACAAAATAGACCCATATCCAAAAAAATTTACCCACCAATTCTGCACTTGGTAAGTTGTTTTTTCATGCTTTTTAGGACCCCTTTGCACCCGTTGAAGACTCTGAGCTCCATACATTGTAATGCATACTAAAAATGGCTCTGTAAATTCATGTGGGGAGCTGCACTCCTTGACATGCAAGTAATAGTATAGAGGATAGTCCACAAAGGAAAATCTCGGACATCCCTTATAGCTACCTTACCACTATGTTTCTGGGTACCTAGCACACAATGATGACAGATGTAGTATTTCATAGGCTCACCTCCGCCCCTGCTACCTATAAGTGTCACCCATGAACCACAATGAGATAGTCCTGTCAGAAAATAGATATCCTTGATATCTATGGTGAGTGTGTGGGTGCTCACATGAAATGCCTACTCGTTCACATCCCACATGTGAACCAAGTATTCCAGTAATCTCAACTAGGCTCTCATGCCCTGAATCTTGAAGAATTTTAGTAACCCACACTGCCAAAGGGCCATAAATGTTCCCAGGTCATTCCCGATGAAGTATTCTTCTTCTTCATGATCTCGTTCATGCCATTCCAACATCTTGACCAAGGAATACCTGCCAATGAACCATTATATGAGATTAGAAACATAAAATTCTTCCTTGGGGGTTTTCCCTTTTTGGGTTCATCTTTTTAATTTTTGCGTTGTGGTAGTCGTAGGCCTTTTCATTTTCACAGCATGAAATAGTCGCACCCTACCTATAGGGGCACCTGCAACGATCCTAGATCATTGCAGTTCTTGATATAGGGCACCCGCGATGACCTCAACGCATGGGTAACCCCTAAAAAATCAACCCAAAACATAAATTTAACCAATGAAAATGAATTTTGAAACCAAGAAAATATGAAGGATATGGATATTACCTCTTTTGTGGAGACGATTCATGAAATGATCCATCGTGCACTCCGCAATCAATAGTTTAAAATCGAGGTGAAAAAGGGATTTGGAGAAATATTTGGGAAAAGTTACAAATGAAATGGTAAAATCTGGTTTATCACGTATTTTACCGACTTTTATCACTTTTCATTTGCATATTATATTATTTTTATGCTTTATCCAAACCCTAAGGTATTAATAATTTTACAAGTGATTGATTTTTGCATATTGAAAAGTCTAGAGGTGAGATGTTGGAACAAGGGTCCACTTTTTTGGTTTGTTTTTCTATATTTTTCGCATGTATAGATCCTTTTAGGTTTTTTTAGGAAAAACTTCGATCAAAGTCTTAGTTCTTTTTCATTCTCGTGAAACCATGAGAATGCAATCGAGTAGTTTTTTGTCATTTCATCAAACTCATAATGGTGACACGAAAAATGAAACCTGTGGAGTATCCTTTAATCTCTTTTCATGCTCCCTAAACATGAAAAAGATGGTTGAGCAACCTCAGTCTTTTCACGCTCGTAAAATTATTTGAAGAAAACATCTAATGAGTGGTAGGTTATAACTTTTCGGTCTCTCAGATTAACTTACGAAAAAGGACCTTATGGATTTCTCTTTAAGTATTTTTTAGACTCTAAAATTGAAAAACCCCTTAGTTTTCTCTCTTTGGACTCGTTAAACAAATATCGAAAGATGTATATGGGATCGAACCACTCCTTCTTAGGGTTCATTAAAAATACTCTGAGGGACTCGTCTGAAGGATGAGCTTACATCAACAAGCATATGTTATCCTCCTCAATCTTGGTTAAAAATAAAGAGGTACTAGCCAGAACTGGTGGGGGGAAATTGGGAAAGAAACGTGTCTCTATATTTGTGTTAGTGGCAGTAATAGTTGCTCTTGAATATGAAACCCCCCTTCATTATTGTATTCGGGTTGGGAAATCCATTTGTCTCTCATTTGATCATCCACAAGTCCATATGTTGGGTCCTCCTTGATTCAATGCTTCCAAGACCATTATCGTGTCGTTCATATGTTCAAGAGACGTCCAACCTAAATGATCCTTCTATCAAGTCAACCATTTGTGGTTATAAATTTTCTACCACATTGGCCTTCCCTGAGTCAGTTTTGAAACACTTCATACTCTAATATACCTCAAATATATTACATATTTCATGTCATTGATGGGCGATACATCAAGGCCCTCCTGTGACGAGTCTTTCCCTGTCGACTTCAACACATTATCTGGGAATAAGACTTAGAAATCATTGAGTACCTTAGAGCCTGCATGCCTCAATTGCAGGTCTCTTCACTTTCAACAGAGGGTTCACATCATTGATGCCTGACTGGAATATTCTATCGAGTGTTCGACTTCAACTCAATTATTCACATTCGTTGGATTGTACTGGGGTACCTTGGTATTCATTGAAATCAATGGTGATTTACCTTCCACTTGTTAATGATTTCATTAATGATCAATAATCAAGTGGTTTCTACCATGTTCGAATTCAGCACATGTAATCACATGGCTAGATTCATACTTAGAGACGATGGAAATGAAGACCCTGGATCTTTTCACTTTGGTCCAAGTTGCAACGAAGTATTGATGATTTGTATTGACACATAGATCCACTTTGCATGTCGCGTGGCTATGTCTGAATGTGAGTTCTTTTAGAGCATAGATCCATAGTGTATTTCTTGTGGCTATGTTGAATCATGATGACATGGATCCATAGTGTATGTTTAGTGGCCATGATTCACTTGACACTTATGATTAGAGACACTTGTAGTCTGATCATGGGAATTCCTACCTCAAAATTGGTATACTATTATGTAGATGCTTGTTTGTTTGCAAGTTCTTGATCGATGCACTCCTTGTATTTGACACATAGATTCTACAAAGTATTTCAGTTGTCACGAGTTCCAGCTTCATATATTGGGGGGAATTTTGTTACACATTATTTTGGTCACCTTGTTGATCACCTGACAACATGTGTTCATGTTCCCTAAAAATATTAAAAGAGACTTTGTCCATGGGAAAAGTGATTTGCTTTCCTCTGCCAAAAACCATATGAAGAAAGGTCAGGTCATCGCACCCTGCTATATGCATGGGGTGCGACGATGCCTGATCGTTTCACTTTGCACTATACCTAGACTATGTCATCCATAAAAATATTTTTTACCATTTACTTTTTTGAAGTTACGATTTTTCATATAATTTTGTCTCAATTAATTTATTGTTCCATACCTTTTAAATATAGTGAAAAACATAATTTTTAACACATTGTTTACCTTTACTTCAATAAATCGAAAAACAATGTAGTTAAATAACACTATTTTTGAATATTTAGCAAAACAATACACATTTTATAGCCATATTTAATAAAACAATTATACATTTTGGTACATATTCCTTAAAATAATGTGTCAAATAAAGCATTTTTATGGACATAATTGAACCAAAAAAATTCTAAATTTTATAAAAAAATATCATTTTCTTTCATATTTTTATACATTTGAAGTAAAAGAATGACAAAATTTAATAAGATTTTCCAATTTATAGTGATTCACATACAAATAAAATGAAAAATATAAAATAATATTCATCACAAAACAAAAATAAATACATCTTTATTCTTATTTTCAAATATGAAAGTCAAATCATTACAGTTATAACTCATCAAAAATTTGCAAAATTGAGCATCGTCTTCAAAGACATATTTAAACTAATCAACAATATAACATATCCCAAATTCATCATTCTCAACAGACACATTATCATCTT
Source organism: Picea mariana (assembly GCA_032191745.1). Lineage (NCBI taxonomy): Eukaryota > Viridiplantae > Streptophyta > Pinopsida > Pinales > Pinaceae > Picea > Picea mariana. The sequence continues at coordinate 33,467 of JASDQU010682299.1, read as the reverse complement.
CTTCAATGCCATTTTGTGCTTCCATTGTGTCATTTTTTTCTTCCATTGGTTCTTTGATATCTGCAAGTTCTCCCAAGTGATTCTTTCCAATCATTCCTCCTAATGGTACTTGAGGTTCCTTTAACAATTTTTCCACCTTTGATTCACTAAAATATCCTTTCCTCAAGCCAACTTCTTGCATTTCATCTGGAAGAGCTGGAATAGCATTAATTCTTTGTTGAATAAAACTACACTGTATTGGGTTACTTTCAATGGCTATGGAATTCCTTCCTTTCTACAGACAATAGACAAATGTTGTACCTAATCACCAAACAAAAAATAAATAATGAAGTTAGATACTGTAAAAATACATAAATTAAAAATAATATAAGATTGAAGTATGATTTCATAAATATTAGATCATAATTCTTATCTGAAACCATCTCTCCTTAATGCTTACCTGAAAATTTATCTATAAGACAATTAATTATAGCTTGTGGTTTTTGATAAATGTTAACCATCTCTCATTTCAAATCCTTTTCCTCATATGTTAGCTTTCTAACCACAACATTGTATACCAATATACTAGTAGGAGTCTATCCATCATTTGCATTGGCAAGAAGAGAATTATAAGAATCATCTTTTGTCTAGGTTGCAAGATCTATACTCTCAAAATCACGTTTAAATGATTATTTCTTGGAGATCTGAATATCAGGCTTGGTCCTGTAACATAAATAAGTGAAAATTCAATTATCTTGTGAATTAATAAAATTGTTTTCTAATCTTAATTGCTAAACACACACTTTCAATATCTTACCAAATAAGCCCCAGATGGGGTGACACATGGCAACTCATTGACACTGGGATTAGCACTAAGCCATGGCATAAATGATGATGGCTGCCACCCACCAGCCTACATTTATGATGGTAGACAACCATAACAGAAATTATATGGTGGAGGGACACCTCCCTCGTGCAAACACTCTCGCTCATAGCGCACTCAACATGACAGGGGTTATGGAGGGCCGAGTGACTTCGGCCTTTGGCAATTTGTTTTTTCATGAGCCTAGACAGAGTGGGTTTGCTCTCGCTTCGGCTCTCCTCTTCGTATGGGAGCTCTGGTGCAGCCTTGTATCCTTCTCGCTGCAATTCATGGAGGAAATTCCTGTCAATTTTCTTTTTCATGTGCCTGGATAGAGTGGGTCTTCTCTTGCTCCAGCTCTCCTCATCGTCTGGGAGCTTTGGTGTAGCCTTGCATCCCTATCGTCTTGGCTCACTCCCATCTCGCTGTACCATAACTATTTTATCATCTATTCCCTGGAAATTATCACCAGAAAGCGGGGCAGGCCTCGTTGTGGCTTGGCCTGGTACACCCACAAGGCGTAGTGGCAAAGGAAAGAGAAGCTGGAGCATGCTCTGGTGATGGAAACCTCCATTCTATGAAAGAAGGCTCGAGCTGATAAATTGTCTCTGCATGCCATCATTGCAGAGACAAGAGCTGGATGTAGCAGCGAAACCATGAAAATTAAGCCTGGAGACAAGCAGGAGGATGGTGTTGTGGATGCGTTTCCCACCTGTTACGTGGAAGAAATTATGTTTATGGAGGACTTGATGACCACCCCGGAGCCCCAAGACATGGAGGTGAATCATCGGGATGGAAGAGACCCAAAAATGGCTCTGGCAGATGACATCCCTGGGTGCATTGTTGAGGAATTTCCCTGGCTGGGTGACTACAGCCCCACCAGCCATGATATGCAGGCAACGTTCGAGGAAGAAACGCGGGATAAAACCAGAGAAGAAGTGAACGCGGTCAACAATAGCTCGGCAAGGAAGGACGAAGTGGATAGTGCAGAGCTGATGGAGCTTGAAGATGGAATTGGAGCGACCGTGGAATTGAGGGATGTATCCCTCAACTATGTGGGCATTGGATTGCATGGCTCTCTCCTCCATGCAGAGCATCTGGCTCTGGTGTTCGAACTATGAGGCCACATGGCAGACCTGGAGCATAGAGCCCTTCTCATGGGCCAGCGTCTGGACCTGCTTCTTGATGCGTACTCCAATGCTCTAGCTAAGTGGAAGTGCCCTCTCTGTGCGTAGGCATTTGCCATCCCGGCTGGGTCCACATGGCAAACAAGCAAGGGCGACAAGTCACTGGGTATCTAGGTCTTCTATGTTTTTCTTGTTTCTTAGTTTTATCATGCTACTATTATATGTCCATTTGGACTATAGCCATCTGTCCTGGTTTCCTCCAGGCAGGACGGATGCTATTTTGTTTCTTGTTTTATCTTGCTACTGTTATATGTTATCCAAACTATGCTGGTTTCCGGTAAACGACAGCTTTTTGGTGACTCGGACCTATATCACTGTACATTTTGTCAAAGTTTCTTCAATAAATTAATATAGCAGGTTCCGCCTTTTTTACTAAAAAAAAAAAATATCTTACCAAATAAACTACATCCTTGTCTTTTCTTTCCCATTGAAGCTTGATTGTACTAATCCTTGTTGTGTGTCTAAATGAAATACTAGAAATATCCAAAATGGTGATGTTGTAACTTCTGTAAATCCCATAACCACTTTATTGAAAGCTTGGTAAGTATAAGGATTAGTATCATATCCAATGTTTTGGATATTATAACCATGAGGGATATCCAAAATAACTAGGGAGTATTATTTTTTAGGAACAATACTTGCAAGTTTTTCACAATCATCTAATATCACTTTATATTGAATAGTGTCAAGCCCATTCCAAATGTAGTGATCAAGGGTGTCATCAAGTTGTTTTGGAAAATAAGAATATTTTTTGAAGTATTATTGATGAAGGAGCCTCGACTTGCGTTATGTTCGTCACTTGTTGGAAAGTTATTGGCTCTCCTGCCCTTACCGAGCCACACACTACTCTTAAATAGTTTAATGGTACAAGGTTTAAAACTTATGATGTTCTTCCTTTTGTTGTCTATTATGTTAGAAGGTAAGGTGGTTAATGTTGAGGTTGAGGTCTTTGATGCACCTCTTGATTATAACCTTCTACTTGGTCGTAGTTGGATTGATTCCATGCATGCAATTGTATCTACCCTTTTCCATGAGTTATGTTTCCCGCACCAAGGAAATTTCGTTATTGTCGACCAACTGACCTTATTTAATTTTGATTCACGCACTAGCAACGTACCAGTTATGAGAATGTTGGCATGGGTCTTTTAAAATATTCAACCTTGATGCATACATTTCCTATTCAACCACCCAATATTCCTCCTCCTTTTTTCACCTCGATTAACATGATCTCAACCTCTGTTTGTGAAACCCCTAAGTCTTATTACCCATGGATAGAACCTACCTTTGGTGACTATCTTCGTTATGGCGACATAATGCTTTTAAGTCTAGTAGAATCCTCTTATGAAGCTATTCAATTGACAACTCCTTCTCCTCCTTCTCTCTGTGATACATCTCCTAATCCATTTCATGTGATCTTTCCTACTGATGAGATCATCATGAAAGCCATGCCTATGGAAGATACCCCATGGGACGATGGGCATCATCATTCTATTCTCTTCCTAGAACGTGATATCATAGAGATCTACCAATGGATTTCAACTCCATCTACCGTTTTTGTTATTTCTTATGTTCCTGAGTCAACACATGATGTTTTGTATGAAGGGAACTTGAGTAACATTTCACCTACCATTCCTCTTGACATATCGATTAAACCCAGGGTCATGGAAAATGTTCACATCAGTGCCTCATGTTCTACTGATGAGGTCTGCACTTATAAAGCCCTTTTTCAAGAATTTTGTGACATTTTTTCCTCGAGTTATGAAGAAATGTCAGGTATTGATCCTAATATTGTTGTGCATGAGATTAAGACTTATCCGGAAGCTAAACCCGTTCGACAGAGACTTTGCCCAGTACATCCACGTAAAGCTTCTTCTATCAATATTGAAGTTGAAAAACTTCTTAAGGCTAGCTTTGTCTATCTTGTGGCTTTGACTGATTGGGTATCTAATCTTGTTTCGATAAACAAGAAACAAGGCAGGATCTGCATTTGTGTAGATTATAGGGATATCAACAAATCTTGTCCCAAGGACAATTATCCAACCCCTTTTGTTGACCAGATTGTTGATGACTGTGTTGGGAGTGAAATCTTCTCCTTAATGGACAGTTTCTCCAGCTATAATCAAATCAATATTTTACCAGTGGATCAACATAAGACTGCTTTGATTTTCCCTTGGGGAACCTTCACATACCGAAAACTTCCTTTTGGTCTCAAAAACATCGGGGCGACTTTTCAACGAGCTATGTCTTAAGATTTTCATGACATTAAGCACGGTGTACAACCCTATATAGACAGTCGACCGGCGCATTCCATGCATCATCAAGATCACACGACAAATTTACGGGCCATTTTCCTATGTTGTTGTTATTATCGCATACATTTGAATACGTACAAATGTGTTTTTTTTGTGGAATTTGACCGAATTATTAGTTTTATCGTATCTATACATGGGATTTGGGTACACCCCTTGAAGGTTGAGGCTATTATTAATCTACCTCTTCCTTCCACGTTACGCCAGCTCCATAGTTTGCAAGGGAAGTTAAACTTTTTACATCGATTCATTCCCAATTAGGGTGAATTAACGAAAGGATTTACTCGAATTCTCAAGAAAGGTTACGATTTTGTATGGGACGATATTGCAAAAAAAGCTTTTGAAGCTTTAAAACTCGCCTTAACCCATACACCACTGTTGTTTCCACCTGACTATAGATGAGATTATTTCCTGCACTTAACTGCTTCAGACTCTACCATTGTTATGGTTTTAGTCCAAGAGGATTATTCAAATGATGAAAACGCTATATACTATCTGATTCGGAGTCTCACGACTACTGAAACCAAATATTTACATGTGGAGAAACTGTCCTTGTCAGATATTCAAGTTGTTCAACGTTTTTGTCACTACATATTATTATGAAAAACCATAGTCATTTCCGATTGAAACCCCATGCAACATATCCTTACTCAAAAATTGTTCAGGGGAAAGTACTGTAAATGGATATTTATTCTCCAGGAATTTGATTTGGAGTTTGAATGCACCAATTCAAAGAAGTCTTTGGTTTTTGCCAAATTGATATGCAACCTTCCCTCTACTAAGACAAAAATTGTGGCAAATGACTCCTTACCTGAGGAATCCCTCTTTCTGATTAGTTATGATGACGTATGGTACATATATATTATCATCTATCTCCAAACACAATTTTTTTGGCATGTTCTTTCTAGTACAGATCGTCATCCTATCTGGTATCAAGCTCGTCAATATATCATCCTTGGTGATACCCTTTACTATCATGGTATTGATTCCATATTTTGACGATGTCTCACCTACGATGAAGCTGAGAAAGATTTGAATGACCGTCAGTCTGGAGCATGTGGTGATCATATGTTTGGGTATGCCACTACCTAAAATATATTACGACCTAGTTATTTATGGCCTTCATTATTTAAGGATTGCATTACATCCATCCAAAAATGCCACACTTGTTAAACCTACAACACTAATATCTGATCTCAGCCTGATCCTCTTCACCCTATAGTTTTCGTTGGTCCATTCACTAAATGGGGCATTGAATTCATGACATGTAACCCTCACTCGACCGGGGGGCATGGATACATTATTGTAGCTATGGATTATTTCACTAAATGGGCCGAGGCGATGCCTACATTTGATAATACCAGAAAAACTGCGACATTGTTCATATTCAATCATATCATTACTAGATTTTGTGTCCCTCAAGCCATTTTTACTAATCACGGTAGTCATTTTCGTAATTTAATGATGTCTGGAATTACTGAGAAATTGGTTCTTCTCCATGAAAACTCAACCCCCTCTTATCCACAAGACAATGGCTAGTTTGAGGCAATTGAAAAAGTTCTCGCTTGATCTAGGTGGATATCGGTGGCCACCCAACTTTTCCGACTAGCTCAAAACAGTTTTCTGGCAATTTTGGCAATTTACTATTTTTAGTAGGTTTTAACTTCCGGGGCCATTTTAAGGGCCTAAATGAAGGTTTTTCAGGATCGAGGTTGTCAATGATATCCAAAGGCATAATTGAGGCCCCAAAATGAATCTCCTCGATGATACCTTTCCAATGAGCTATCATACGCCTAAAACGAAGATCGTATCCAAAAGTTACGACCCCAGGAAGTTGATGTACTAACTCACCCAAATGGGGCCCACATGACTTCTGGCGCTTCATCTCATAAGGTTAGGTTTTTGGATGTCTATGGTTTTTAGCATTCCTATTTATTGTAAAAAGGCCTTGAGAGCCTCATTGTACTCATCTTCTTGTGAATGCGAGTAGCCGTCACATCTCTTCTCAGAGATAAGTTGTCACCATTCTAGCGAGTCTTTCACTCTGTATTTTTATAGTCTCTATACATTTATTTTATTAATCGAAATCGTGTATTACTGTATCTCTGTGTTTATGGTTGTATCTTTGAAATATTTCTGTTATATTATTGGATATACGCGATATCTCTGTGCATTTCTTTATTATATCTTCGCTCTCATTTCGTGCCGAAAATAATCCGAATCATCACTACTATGCTTTGAAGGATGGTAGGAATTCATAAGTCAAATTGGCACACAATTTTGTTTTTGACATTGTGGGGCTATGAGACATCTATCAAGTCTGTCACGAGATTCACACATTTCCAGTTAGTATATGGTATCGAAGAATGTTTGTCGATTGAATGTGAAATCCCATCTTTGAAACTAGCTGTCGAACTTCTCCCTAACACCTAAGTTGAAGAGGAACATCTTTTGTATTTAATGCAATTAGACGAGACCTGTCATGATGTCACCTTAGTCATTGAAACTTAGAAGAAACATGTTAAATCCCAATATGAAAAGCATGTCAAACCATGTGTTTTTTATGAAGGTGATCTAGTTCTTCTTTACGAGAAAGATGGTGATTTGCTAGGGGACGATAAATTCGAGCCCATGTGGTGGGGTCCTTATATTTTGAAATGAGTGTTGGATAAAGGGGCTTATGAGCTAGTAGATTATGATGGATTTCCTTTGAGTGAACCCATAAATGGTCTTTACTTGAAGAAGTACTTGTTGGATTTACTTCACACACACCTTGGATTTATTTTTCGTAAAGTTATTCCTTGTTTATTATTGATAATTAGTCATTATACAGTCTCCTATATTTTAGGGGAGAATATTCTACCTGGAGAATATTGTCTTTCAATTGACACTTCAGTTTGACTAGTTGAGTTGAGTTTAGATGTTGCATTGGGATCATCACCATGCAACATTGGGATCATCACCATGAAACATTGGGATTATCACCATGCTAATTCGAGCTTGCCTTGGTAACATCACCAGATTTGCACATTATCGTTGATTCCCTAAGTTAATTCCTCACTACTCTCTGTTCAGTCAGTTAACTGAAGACTAGTTGACTAGTTAACTCAACTAGGTCACAGTTCACTCCCGTAACTGCCTGAGAGACTAGAATGGGTGGAAGTTCACTCTCTTAACTATTGTTGTGTGTCTATATCACTCTAGCCCACCACTATGGTGCATTGGTTCACCTCAAGTTGAACTCATTGAGATATACAGTGTATATCATGCGTAGATTATTCATTATTCACAACGGTTAATGAGAAATCTTCCATTCTTTCTCTCCTTCTTCTTTATCCAATTCTCTCTACAAATGTGTGTATTATTGTTTATATAGATATATTATATTCATATTTAACACATTTACATGGTATCATATCTGATGTACTGCTAAGAAAAATCTACACCAAATTTTTTTGCAGGTACAAAAGATTGAAGACAGCGAAAAGATGGAATTCCAAAAAGAATTCATTCTTACACCTTACAACTATTTTGCATGGAAGGAGAAAATAGGCATACATATTCGATCTAGAGGGTTGTATAGTTTAACCGTGAATACATATACAGAGCTGACATCAGCCATAGAAAAATCCAAGTACTTAAATCTCATGGATGAGGCACTYAGAACAATTTGCATTCTTATTTCTCYCGATCTCCTTTTTCACATATCTTCCTGTAAGACTCCCAATGAAGMCTGRAAAATMTTGGAAGGGATATTYGGAAAATAGGATGAGATGAGGGGACACATGCTAGAGGTGGAGCTTCTCACATTGGATCCAAAAAGATTCGACAATATCCAAGATTTCTTTACAAAATTCAAGGATTTATTTTCCTAACTCAAAGATTGTTGGGTTAATAAATTGACGAAGGAGAAACAAATGGTTCTCACCATTCTATCCAAGATTGGTCCTGAATTCTATGTATTCATATCCAAATTCCATATTGTCAGATTCACCTCTGGAGCCACTTGTAAGATGCCTTCTCTTGAGGACTTTATCAAATCCTCGACATAAGAGAAAACCAAGCTCATCAACATGGGCACAATCAAAGGCCCAAGGGTGCATGAACTCACTATGCATGATGGCAGCCAAAAATATCAGAAATATAAATATAAATATAAGTGGAAATCTCATGCATATACGAAGAAGGAAGGGTGCACAAAACCCTTCACTGATGCCTCCGGATCCAAAGGAGAAAAGGGAAGAAAAGGAGATAAATGCACATAATTTCACAAAGGATTCCATTCAGAATCCACATTCATGAAAAAACAAATAGATATGATGTCTCAGATACTTCAGCAAAAAAACCTTGGAGATAGCATCCCTGAGGGTGAAAAGAATAAGAAGCTAGAAGATCTGAATTCCAAGCAAGACAATTCTAGCCATGCCTTGATTTCCATCAACTCCTCTCCCGATGCTTGGATTGTATATTCAGGAGCATCACATCATGTCATGGCTACCTCAGAAGAAATATAATCTTCTTTGGATGCATGCAAAGGTCCTCCCATTCTGATGGGGGACAACTCTTCTGTCGAAGTCACCAGCAAAGGATGGATTGAACTCATCAACGAAATTTTTGAGAATGTGTTGCATGTTCCCAATATTTTTGTCAACCTTCTCTCCGTGTATCATATGAAGAATTCCAACATCGGAAAGAGAGTCGTATTGACACCAAATTTTGTGGACATATACGACATGAAAACCAACTCCAGGGTTGCAACCGATAAGGTAAATCATCAGTCTAGATTGTATACATTTTCTGAATTCATTGAACCTGATTCTCCTTTACTGCTTACTCATGCTGATGAAAGTAGTAGGATATGGCACAAAAGGTTTTGACATTTGAATTTTAGATACATGCAACAAATTAGAAAGAATATATTAGTTGATGATCTACCAGACATCCATTTCTCCAAGGGAGTATATGAGGGACGTGTTCTCGGAAAACACCCTCAAGAGACATTCGACAAGGGAAAGTCTCAGTGAGATTCCGCACCTTTAGATCTGATCCATAGTGACTGCATGGGTACTTTTCCACATACATCGATCAGAAAAGTGAGGTTTTTTCTCTTTTTTTTTGACGATTTCTCACGTTTTACATGGATCTACTTTCTCAGGCAAAAATCCGAGGTCTTTCAACACCTCAAAGATTTCAAAGCTTTGGTTGAGACACAGTCCATAAAGAAGATCAAAGTCCTCCAAACTAATAACGGGGGAGAGTATGTAAATCATGAGATCCATAATCTTTTCCATGAGGCATGGATTCAGTTGTAGCATATAGTTCCCTACATTCCACAGCAAAACGAAGTTGCTGAGCGGAAAAACAGATCTCTAAAGGAGATGGCATCTTGCATGTTGCATGCAAAGTCACTACCACAGAGACTATGGGCCGAAGTAATTAACTATGCAACATACATCCAAAATAGATCTCCCCATAGATCTTTCAAGGATAATACCCCCTACGAGGCTTGGAGTGGCCTCAAACCGAAAGTGACCCACTTTTTCATTTTTGGTTCTTGTGCATGGGCTCGGATTCCCTTTGAAAAGAGGAAAACACTTGATCCACAGAGCACTGAGTGCATTTTTTTTGGATACCCTGATGGTGTGAAGGGGTATCGGCTTATTTATCTTTCCTCGGAGCAGCTCCTCATTGAGTGTAGTGTCCAATTCCAGGAAAGTGTCTCACATGTACCTCAGCAGCCGCATGCAGACACCTTCACTCTTCCACCTGTCTGAGATGGTGAGCATGCACATGTCGACTCTTATTCAGATGAGAGTTCTGATTCAGAGGACTCAGAGGATTCAAATTCAGATTCATGAGAGTCAGTATAGTCAGATGCAGAGTTAGAGCATCAAGATGCAGTTGTAGAGCCAGAGTAGAGGACCAAGTGGGCACAAACTACTCTTCAGGATGCAGGGGATCTCATTAGTGATCCAACCGATACTAGGAGGACTCGATATGATTTTGAGGAGCCTCCTATTGCACTCACTACCACCGAACCATTTCCTTTGAGGCATATTTTCTTGGTTTAGTCTTCAGATCCACAGTCTTATGGCAAGGCTACTGGAAATCCTTTTTGGGAATCCGCCATGTAGTAGGAGTACAACTCACTCCTCGAGAACCAGACTTGGGATCTGGTTCCCCTTCCTTTTGGGAGGAAACTTGTCAGATGCATATGGGTCTACATGACCAAGAGCGCAGTGAATGGACATATCAACAGATACAAATCCAGGCTTGTTGCCAAAGGCTTTCAGTAGGTTCATGGTATTGACTATGATGAGACCTTTGCTCCAATAGAGAATATGGATTCCATACGATTGGCACATACCATTGCGGCAACCAAGGGATGGGAAGTCCATCAGATGGACGTGAAGAATTCATTTCTTCATGGTGATCTCTCTAAGGAGATCTACATGTAGCAGCCCCAAGGATTTATGCAGGACTCATATTTGGTCTGTCCACTTTATGGCCTCAAGGATGCTCTGAGGGCATGGTATGCAAAGATGGATTCCTACATGTTTTCACAGAACTTTGTACGTTGTAAATCAGACCAGAATGTATACATGCTTAGGATGACTGATTCACTTCTACTTTTAGTTTTGTATGTCGATCATTTGCTGATCACCGATTGCTCGACTTCAGCGATTGCTGCAGTTAAGAGGATTCTTCATGACAGGTTTTTGATGATGGACATGGGTCCACTACACTTCTTCCTTGGACTTGAGATCAACCAGGATGCATCAGGCATCAAACTATCTCAAGACAAGTATGCACAAGATCTCCTTGAGAGACTTCACATGACAGACTGCAAGTCTTCTCCGACTCCTTTCCTATCAGGATTCAAACTTGAGGATGGAGGGGATATTCCACTGGTTTACAACACATTGTACAAGCAGCTAGTGGGGATCTTGTTGTTTCTCACACACTCCATACCAGACCTCTCATATGCAGTTAGCGCAGTTTCCAGGTTCATGCAGGAGTTGCATGAGTTACATTGGAAAGATGAAAAGTATATCCTTCGATACGTATAGGGCACCATCACCTTTGGGATTCATTATGCAATAGAATCTACATTAGATTTCTTTAGGTTTACTAATTCTGACTGGGCTGGCGATAGCATTGATCGCAAGTCCACATCTGGTTACTCACTCAGTCTTGGTTCAGGGCCTATTTATTGGTCGAGCAAGAAGCAAGCTGCCATTTCTCTATCTTCATCCGAGGTAGAGTACAGAGGGGTATTTAACATAACCATTTAGGATATGTGGCGACAACATTTTCTCACTGAGTTGGGCATTCAGTCTCATCGTATGATTGTTATTTGGTGTGACAACTAGAGCACTCTGAAGTTCTACAGAGATCCAATTCAGAGGAAATAGACGAAGCACATTGAGATCCACATGCACTACATATGAGACTTGGTACACAAGGGGATCATCGACTTATAGTTTTTTCCTTCAACAAAATAGACAACAAACATTTTCACCAAGACCTTCACTGAGAATAAATTCTATTCTTTGCGAGGTCATCTTGGAGTGAAGGACACAATTGCCTAGCAACTCTAGTTCTTATTTTTGCATACATTGTACCTTGAGGGGGGGTTTGTTACACATTATTTTCATCATCCCTATGACCATTAATGATGTAAACCTATATGTTTCCTTCAGAGGGGTCAGTGGCCCGAGTTCCTAAAGAGAGAAAGGATAAGAACTTTTCCTGAGAA